>NW_026847549.1:6348713-6373399 GCF_025583915.1 Anolis sagrei ordinatus | reverse complement strand
GCGGGCTGATAGGCAGAGATACGTTTGGATAGGTAACTTGGGCCAGAACCGTTTAGGGCTTTATAGGCCAACGCCAGCACTTTGAATTGAGCCCGGTAGCAAATCGGCAGCCAGTGGAGCTGGTGCAGCAGAGGAGTTGTATGCTCCCTGCGCCCCGCTCCTGTTAGTATCATGGCTGCCGCCCGTTGGACTAATTGGAGCTTCTGAGCCGTCTTCAAAGGCAACCCCACGTAGAGAGCGTTGCAGTAGTCAAGACGGGATGTAACCAGAGCGTGGACTACCGTGGCCAAGTCAGACTTCCCAAGGTACGGTCGCAGTTGGCGCACAAGTTTTAACTGTGCGAATGCTCCCCTGGTCACCGCCGAAACCTGGGTTCCAGGCTCAGCGATGAGTCCAGGATCACACCCAAACTGCGAACCTGCGTCTTCAGGGGGAGTGCGACCCCGTCTAACACAGGCTGTAACCCTATACCCTGTTCGGCCTTGCGACTAACCAGGATTACCTCTGTCTTGTCTGGATTCAATTTCAATTTGTTCGCCCCCATCCAGACCGTCACAGCGGCCAAGCACCGGTTCAGGACCTCGACAGCCTCCTTAGTAGCAGGTGGAAAGGAGTGACAGAGTTGGACATCATCTGCGTACAGATGACACCGCACCCCGAAACTCTGGATGATCTCGCCCAGCGGCTTCATGTAGATGTTAAACAACATGGGAGACAGTATTGAACCCTGAGGAACCCCACAAGACAAAGGTTGTGGGGTTGAACAGGAGTCTCCCAGTAACACCTTCTGAGACCGACCCTCGAGGAATGAGCGGAGCCACTGCAGAACAGTACCTCCAAGACCCATCCCCGCGAGGCGTCCCAGAAGGATACCGTGGTCGACGGTATCGAAGGCCGCTGAGAGGTCAAGCAGCACCAACAGGGACACACTCCCCCTGTCGAGCTCCCGACGCAGATCATCCACTAAGGCGACCAAGGCTGTCTCGGTACCATGCCCCGGTCTAAAGCCAGACTGTGCCGGGTCCAGATAATCCGTGTCTACCAAGAATGCCTGGAGTTGTGAGGCCACCACACGTTCCATGACTTTGCCCAAAAAGGGGAGATTGGAAACAGGCCGATAGTTGACGAATTGAGTGGGGTCCAGTGATGGTTTCTTCAACAGCGGTTTTATCACAGCTTGCTTTAAGCTGGCTGGAATTGCCCTCCCGAAGGGAGGCATTAACCACCACCTTCACCCACTCGGCCAATCCCCCTCTGGCCTCCTTCAGAAGCCAGGATGGGCAGGGGTCTAGGATGCATGTGGTAGCTCTCATTCCTCCAAGCACCTATTTACCATCATGGATCATCTTGTATGCCATTTCCCTGGTCGGACTCAGCGATTTCATATTTCTCCATATCTGGTTTGCTTCACTGATAATGATCTGGAAAAGAAATGAAAAACAATTATAATAGCCAGGAGCTGATGGGAGTTGCAGTCCAAGAAGAGGGTCCAATGGGGGCTTACCTGCTTCTCTTCTGGCTCCACCAGGACCTTTTCTCCCTGGTTGTTCTTGCGCCAGATGGGCGTGTGCTCCAAGGAGATGTCCTCGTCTGCGGAGGCGAAGAACTTGCCGAGGGTCTGCACGACCCCCTTGGCCCGGATGAACGGGGACTGCCCCTGGCGGTTCTGGAGGACGAAGCTGACCCAGTAGGAGGACAAGGAGCCCGCGTTGAGCTTGCGCAGCTGGCTGTAGCTGCAGGCGGAGGAGACAAACAGGAGCAGAGGGGAAATAGGCTTGAAAACCATGGTGTTTGTCATGCCCCCCACAGAGAGTTTATTTTATTTAATTGAGCCTCTCTTCATTAGAAGAATTAGGTTTTTTATCACATAGTTTATGGGCGGGAACAATAGGTAGCTCTTGTTGTATATCAGCCTGTTCAGCCTATGATTGTGTCTGATATTCATGTTAATATTCATGATGAGAATGAGGATGATGTTCATGTTGATGTTCATGAAGGGAACTGGGATGTTGTTTCAGTTCCTAATAAACCAATGCTTTGAAGGAACAGATGGGGAGCTCAGAATTTAACAGATATCCTCTCCCTTTCTGCCCTCTTTCCTGTGACCTTTATCTGGCTTTGTTTTCTCAAACTTTGACTGAGCCTCCCAAACCACAGACTGGAGGTTCTCCCAAACCTTTGATTGGAGTTTCCTAAAACTCAAACTTCTTAAATTGAGTTTCCTTAGATGTGAAAGATGTTGAAGCCTCTAGACTCCTGGCACCCTTAGACTAATCAACTGGCTGCAAAAGAATTGCTGAGGAGGACTGCAATCTCCGCCTCTGTCATAGATGTACGGTTTGAATGGAATTGTATGAAAGGTGTATGGTTATGGTCTATATAGTCTACAGATGCCATCCTAAGATTGAAGTCTGGAATACTACAGAAGGAAGTGAAGATTTATTGAACAGTAATTAAAAGTTGCTGAACTGTTGACGACCAGAGACAACTCAATTAACTGTTGAACTCTTGGTGGAAAACAACATGTTTGCATTACCAAAGACAATGGCTCTTTAAGTAAGGAAGTGTTTACAAGGTTCCTTACATGAAGAAGGAAGCAAACAAGGCTCCTTGAGAATCATAGAATCATTGAGTTGAAAGAGACCTCGTGGGCCATCCAGTCCAACCCCCTGCCAAGAAGCAGGAATATTGCACTCAAATCACCCCTGACAGATGGCCATCCAGCCTCTGTTTCAAAGCTTCCAAAGAAGGAGCCTCCACCACACTCCAGGGCAGAGAGTTCCACTGCTGAACGGCTCTCACAGTCAGTAAGTTCTTCCTCATGTTCAGATGGAATCTCCTTTCTTGTAGTTTGAAGCCACTGTTCCATTGCGTCCTAGTCTCCAGGGCAGCAGAAAGCAAGCTTGCTCTCTCCTCCCTATGACTTCCCCTCACATATTTATACATGGCTATCGTGTCTCATCTCAGCCTACTCTTCTTCAGGCTAAACATGCCCAGCTCTTTAAGCCGCTCCTCATAGGGCTTGTTCTCCAGACCCTGGATCATTTTAGTCGCCCTCCTCTGGACACATGCCAGCTTGTCAGGAAAAAAACCAATTATCACTTAAGGAAGGAAAGTCAACATCTGTCCAGGAACTGACAGGAATCAGCATTTTTCGGCTGGAAAAACCCCAGTCGGTTATTTACAAAAACAATTGGAAGAACAGCAAGAAATATTGCTATATAAGAGACTCTTTACTAATCCAAAAAATGTGGCAGACAGGAGGAGTGTGGTTCACCTGCCGATCTTCTCCAAGGTACTGAGGAAGATGGTGTATTCAGAGAATGGAAAATTTGCTGGGAACGAAATATGGTCTATTTTGGGGTCTCTTTTCCAGGAGAAGGAAGAAGATATGGTAATGTAAGAATGATGATGAATGAATGTGTATATATGTGAGAATGCTGAGTGAAAAGTAATTCCCATTGTTTGTGTACTCAATGTAGCTATAGAGTATGTGTGTCTACTTTCTTTCTCTGTATTGCTCTGTGTTATATTCTATCTAACTGCGAACCAAATAAAATATCCCTTTTAATGCTTTTTAATGTTTGAAAAGTACCCATGACACCTCATTGGGGGGGGGGGCATTCTTAAAGGGACAGGGCCTAATTAAGGTTCCCTCCTACAGAAAACTATACAAAAATAACAGAACCCATTCTATCTAAGGAGACAACTGAGGCTTGACAAAGACAACAATAAAAGCTTTTGTGGGGGCATGACAGAAGGTTCTAACAGATGAAAATCTGCTGCCATTTCACTGGGCATAATTGGGAAGCTGATCACTTACTGCTTGCCAACTTCTGCAAAAGCCAGAGAGTGGATCGTTTTGCAGGTCACGTTGGGAGGGAAGACCCGGGTTCCCTGCTCCGCGATGGTCTTGTTGAAGGCTAGGTACAGGAATCTCAGGTTGGCCCACTTCTCTGCGTATTTGACCAGCGTGGAAGTCTTCCCGGTGCCTGGAGGAGGATGGAGACAAAGGACCATTCAGCGGAGCAAGAGCCGCATCCAAAAAACACCCTTCTCCATTTCATGCTTTCTAGATAGGGTGTGTTACACAGCTCCCAACATCCTGAGGATGGTGGACAACACAGTCCAACCCACCTCTAAATTTTAGGTATGGAAAAGAAAGAGAGATGAAGATTGTTCCAGAAAGGTCTATAGGTCAGCAAGAGAGTTTGCAAAGCTGGACAACAAGTCAAACATGCGCCAACAATGTCATGTGGCAGCAAAACAAGCCAATGGGATTCTGACCTGCAGAAATAGGAGTCTAGTGTCTAGATCCAGGGAAGTCATGCTCCCATGCTCTATTCTGCCTTGGTTAGACCACACCTGGAGTCACACTGTATCCAATCCTGGACAACACAACTGAAAGGAAATGCTGTGTCTAAGCTGGAATGTGTCCAGAAGAGGGTGACTCAAAGGATCAAGGGTCTGGAGAACAAGCCCTATGAGGAGCAGCTTCAAGAGCTGGGCATGTTTAGCCTGCAGAAGAGAAGGCTGAGAGGAGAAATGATCAGGGACAGGGATCAAGAGGTGAGGCTAGGGAAGTCCTAGGGAGGAGGGAGCAGGCTTGATTTCTGCTGCCCTGGAGACTAGGACACAATGGAACAATGGCTTCGAACTACAGGAAAGGAGATTCCATCTGAACATGAGGAAGAACTTCCTGACTGTGAGAGCCGTTCAGCAGTGGAACTCTCTGCCCCGGAGTGTGGTGGAGGCTCTTTCTTTGGAAGCTTTTAAACAGAGGCTAGATAGCCATCTGTCAGGGTTGCTTTGAATGTATTTTTTCTGCTTCTTGGCAGAATGGGGTTGGACTGGATGGCCCATGTATTGCAAAGATGGATGCCACTGTGAATTGAAAATGCCATGCAGAAATGTTT
Source organism: Anolis sagrei ordinatus (assembly GCF_025583915.1). Classification (NCBI taxonomy): domain Eukaryota; kingdom Metazoa; phylum Chordata; class Lepidosauria; order Squamata; family Anolidae; genus Anolis; species Anolis sagrei. The sequence goes on along the minus strand of NW_026847549.1, from coordinate 6,368,483 downwards.
AAATTTTGAGGCTGTGATTAAGTGAACTTGAAAAAGTAAGATAAGGTTTGTTCTTGCTGAGAACAGAAGCGAGTTGCCAGTCTCAGCAAGAGAAAATAAGCACATGTGCAGAAGCTTTCGGTTTTGACTAGTTCTTTGTTCTTTCTGAATTGTAGCTCGCTGTAGAAAGACGTGTCTGATATATGTACGTAGTAAACTTAGTTTCTTTTGTAACTCAAAGCCTGCAGAGTCCTTATTTGCAACTCAGTGTCTGTTTGATCTAGCATTCCTTCCGCTGGGTATCGTCAATCTCTGACAATTTGAACTATTTGGACTTTATTTGGACTGCATTTTGAAGACATTTTACTTTTTCAAGGACTACGAGATAACCAGGTAGCACTCCGACTTGTAATTTCTTTGTGTGGTTTATATGCAGTGTATTTACATGGTTTATGTTAACATAGTTCTGTTTGGATAACAATTTGCAACTTGTATTTTGACCTTAAAAACCTCCAGAGAAGGTGATTCCACCGGACTGCAAGGCAGAATGTTCCACTGCTGAACATCAGGAAGTTCTTCCTAATCTTTAGGTGGGATCTCTTTTCCTGCAGTTTGAATCCATTGCTCCAATCTGTCCTAATCTCTGGAGCACCAGAAAACAAACTTGCTCCCTTCTCCTCAATGGGACACTCTTTCAAATATTTAAACATGGCTCTCATGTCCCCTTCTCTGAGTTGTCTTCAATCCAAGCTAAACATGGCCAGCTACCTAAGCCATTCCTCAAAGGGTTCTGAACTTTGTGTACAGTCGACCTTCCACATGGATGCACCTGACTTTTGCAGATTTGATTACACTATGTAACAAAAATTTAAAAATTGTTCTGTTTCTGGTTTGAAAGTGTTATTTCCTGTTTAATTATGCAGGGGGTTGTGGAATTGACCTTGATTTTGGGAGTTGTAATTCACCTGCATACGGAGAGCACTGAAACCAGCCAAGATTGGATCTGGACCAAACTTGGCACACAGATGCAACATGACCAACTGTGTATACACGCCTGGTTTGGGGAGAATTGACCCACGGTTTTGGGAACTGTAGTTCACCCACATCCTTATGCATTTTCTAATCAGAGCATTCATTAAAAAAAAAACAAATCAAAAACTGGCTTTTTTTCTAATTGTGTTACTAATTAACTAAATGATATTACCTAACAGCTCAAAACAAACAATGCATTTTTTTCAGATAACCTGGGTAGAGAACCTAGTCTAGAGAAATAAAGGTTGCAGATGTTGTTACAGCAGGAGAAAGATTTGTATGAGGTCTCGGTGTGTTTCAAAGATGTCTTTTCTGGGGTGACAAAGCCTTACCTGCAAAAGCCATGATCTTCACAATCTGCTTTGGGACAATTGCGTGGTTTAAGATCTGCTGCTGTTCACAGGTGGGCTGGAAAGCAGGACAACTACTAAACGGAACCACAAGAAAAAGAGGACGTTGAAGTGAAGCAGATGGAGGCACAGTGGTTATTTATTTATTTATTTATTTAGCAGTTTTGTATCTCGGTCTTCTCACCTCCGTTCGAGGGACTCAGGCCGGTTTCCAACATCAATATTACAGACAGTCATTAAAACATCATATTCTAAATCACACTAAAACATTAAAATAGCAAAATACAATCATATAATTACAGTGGTCAGTCGTCATCAAAAATCATTATTCGTCGTCATCCATCCATATCACAGGATCATGGCTCATTCGTCGAATGCCAATCCCCAAAGCCAAGTTTTCACCTGTTTCCTGAACGTTAAGATAGAAGGGGCAGTTCTGATCTCCAGTGGAAGGGAGTTCCAGAGTCGAGGGGCCACCACCGAGAAGGCCCTGTCTCTCGTCCCCACCAGCCGCGCCTGTGAGGCCGGTGGGATCGAGAGCAGGGCCCCTCCAGACATCTTAGCAATCTTGATGGTTCATAGGGGAGGATACGTTCGGACAGGTAAATTGGGCCGGAGTCGTTTAGGGCTTTATAGGTTAAGACCAGCACTTTGAATTGTGCTCGGAAGCTGACTGGCAGCCAGTGGAGCTGGCGCAACAGAGGAGTAGTATGCTCCCTGTACCCCGCTCCCGTTAGTAGTCTAGCTGCCGCACTTTGGACTAATTGAAGCTTCAGAGGCAACCCCACATAGAGAACGTTGCAGTAATCTAAACGGGATGTAACCAAAGCGTGGACAACTGTGACCAAGTCAGACTTCCCAAGGTACGGGCGCAGCTGGCACACAAGTTTTAATTGTGCAAAAGCTCCCCTGACCAAACTGAAACCTGGGGTTCCAGGCTCAGCGATGAGTCCAGGATCACTCCCAAGCTGCGAACCTGTGCCTTCAGGGGGAGTGTAACCCCATCTAACACAGGCTGTAACCCTATGCCCTGTTCGGCCTTACTGACCAGGAGTACCTCTGTCTTGTCTGGATTTAGTTTCAATCTGTTGTCCCTCATCCAGTCCGTTACAGCGGCCAAGCACCGGTTCAGGACTTGAACAGCCTCCTTAGTAGCAGGTGGAAAGGAGTGACAGAGTTGGACATCATCTGCGTACAGATGACACCGCACCCCAAAACTCCGGTTAAACATTGGATTACAACTCTGGAGAGCCAGGTTCATGCCCTTAATCATCCATGGGAAACCACTGGTTGACCTTGGGTAAACTGCACATTCCCGGCCACAGAAAATCCCATGACAGGCTCATTTTAGTGCTTCAGTGTTAGTCCTGTCAACATAAGCACTACCAAACGTTTGCAAATAAATAAGATGACAATGTGCATTAAACAATTTGTCTTTTCTTCTTTTGACGTACATTATTAGTAAGTCAGTACCTGTTCTGAAAGCCTCTTCCGTCGCTGGGACTGGCTGTTTCTGGCTCAGCGAGAACAGGGGCACCGTTTGAATTTTCCAAGAGAAAAAGGCAGTAGAAAATATTATAGTGAGTCCTACAATGAGAAAGAATTTCAATCAGAAGGGGCTCCATAACACCATCTTGAACAATGGGTTGGAGGTGAAGGAAGGAAATAGGTTTTTTTCCTTTATTGATTTTCAGCCACTCCAGATTCCAAAATTTCTGGACAAAGAAAAAAAAAGGATGAACTATCTCTCCTGTAAGTCTCCAAGAACCACAATTCGCCTCTCAAAGAGGGTGTAGATCTGCCACTGAGATGGCATTCAGGGACAGTTCATGTTTGACGTGCTCTTGGGCCCAGAATAGCCCAGTTACCACCATTTCCCATTTGTACGACTTGGAAAAGTTCCTTTTCTTAAGCCTCAATTCCAGGAATCTGCTCCTGAAGACCATGCAGTCAAAGGACAGGCTCACCCTGGGATTATGATTCCCCCCCCCCTCAGGTTCCACCCATTCTCCCACTTTGTTTACTTTATTTCTATCCCAGTTTTCTCTACATAGGGACTTAAGGTGGCTAACAAGGACATGACACAATGCAATAGAATTTAAAAGGAAACCAAATACCATGCCCCCTTCTCTCAATCTTCTCTCCTCCAAGTTAAACATTCCCAGCTCCCTCCGCTGTTCCTCAGAGGGTTGGGTTTCCAACCACTTTGGTGGCCCTTCTCTGGACACGTCCCAACCAGACCCACCTGTTACTGACACGGATGTCGCTCTCCCGCATGGCGTAGAGCAGGGTCCCCATGCAGTAGAGTGCCTCCATGATATCCATGGAGGACAAGGCAGAGCTGGGTCTCCTGAGACAAGCCACCAGTTCTTGGATGTTGCGGACACTTCCAGAGAGAAGCACAATGGCAGCCATCGCCGCCCAAGAATAGGGTGCCTGGAGGGGACACAGAAAAGGTAAGCAACACGGGCCCAGTTCCAAAACCTGAAGCTGTATAGCAGGCATGAGCAAGTTTGGGCCCTCCAGGTGTTTTGGACTTCAAATCCCACAATTTCTAACTGGCTGTTAGGAATTGTGGGATTTGAAGTCCAAAACATCTGGAGAGCCCAAGTTTGCCCATGCCTGGGATAAGGCATCAAGTATGGCATTGTTTACAACACTGAACCTACTTCGGGCTTGGAGTCCTGCAGGTCAGGCAGCCTGTTTGCAATGCAGATCTCTGCTTTGGGGAAAAGGGGGTGGTTTTTCAAGCATTCCAGAATGGCCTCTGGGTCCCTGCAGCGATACTGCTTGATGGAAGCAACACATCTGTGTGGAAATCAAAAGAGAAGACAGGACCAGGTCAGACTCGTTTAAGACAGCTGCTTTCTTGTGGACAGAAAAAGTGGGGTACAAATAAACATAATCATCATCATCATCATCATCATCATCATCATCATCCATATATATATATATGCTCTGTGCATAATGAGTACCTTAAAAACAAAAGAACCAATGAACAAAATCACACCACATTTGGCAACCAAATGTCTCACTATACAAGGAGTGACCATCAATCAAAAAATCATGATTTTGCCATTTGGGAGTTGTAGTTGTTGGGATTTATAGTTCACCTACAATCAAAGAGCATTCTGAACTCCACCAACAATGGAATTGAACCAAACTTGGCACACAGAACTCCCATGACCAACAGAAAATACTGGAAGGGTTTGGTGGGCATTGACCTTGAGTTTTGGAGTTGTAGTTCACCTCCATCCAGGGAACACTGTGGACTCAAACAATGATGGATCTGGAACAAACTTGACAGGAATACTCAATATGCCCAAATGTGAACACAGATGGAGTTTGGGGGAAATAGACCTTGACATTTGGGAGTTGTAGTTACTAGGATGTATAGTTCACCTACAATCAAAGAGCATTCAACCCCACCAATGATGGAATTGGGCCAAACATCCCACACAGAACCCCCTTGACCAACAGAAAATACTGTGTTTTCTGGTGGTCTTTGGTGACCCTTCTGACACTCCCCTGGTGACCCTCCCCCAGGTCTTGACTTCCCAGGTTGAGGAATGCTGCCTTAAGGCCATCCAGTCCAACTCCCTTCACCAGGGCAAGAAAACATAATCAAAGCCCTCCTGACAAAGGGCCATCCAGCCATTCACACACACACACACACATGTATATGACAGATGCAGTATCAAAGATTTGAAAGGGACCCCTAAAGAAGGACAATGATCTGTCACATGTTCCAGAGGAGGCAAACCAGACAGTCTCCACATCAACACTGGCAAAGAAACAGCAAGAAATACTGTTTACCCACAAGCAGAAAGAAATTACATATATTAGAAACAACACTTTCTCATTACTTTATTTTCCAGATCACCAGACTGGGCCACAGCAACACGTGGCAGGGGACAGCTAGTAATAATAGTAGTAATAATAATAATAATCATCATCATCATCATCTGGGATTTTAGAATCCAAAACAGATAAACACCTAGAATCATAGAATCAAGGAGTTGGAAGAGACCTCATGGGCCATCCAGTCCAACCCCATTCTGCCAAGAAGCAGGAATATTGCATTCAAAGCACCCCTGACAGATGGCCATCCAGCCTCTGTTTAAAAGCCTTCAAAGAAGGAGCCTCCACCACACTCCGGCAGAGAGTTCCACTGCTGAACGGCTCTCACAGTCAGGAAGTTCTTCCTCATGTTCAGATGGAATCTCCTCTCTTGTAGTTTGAAGCCATTGTTCCGCGTCCTAGTCTCCAGGGAAGCAGAACACAAGCTTGCTCCCTCCTCCCTGTGGCTTCCTCTCACATATTTATACATGGCTATCATATCTCCTCTCAGCCTTCTCTTCTTCAGGCTAAACATGCCCAGCTCCTTAAGCCGCTCCTCATAGGGCTTGTTCTCCAGACCCTTGATCATTTTAGTCGCCCTCCTCTGGACACATTCCAGCTTGTCAACATCTCTCTTGAATTGTGGTGCCCAGAATTGGACACAATATTCCAGGTGTGGTCTAACCAAAGCGGAATAGAGGGGTAGCATAACACACCAGATATAATAGTTGTGGAAAAGAAACATGTTTTTATTATAGGCCAGGAGACAGTAGAGACAAAGAGCTGGAAAAGATCACTAAATACAAGGCCTGTGAATATGTATATTCAGATGTCTGACTGTAAGACCCAGTGAGAGGCGTCTCTGATTTATATTCTGTCTCAAAGAGGTTCATAAAACAGCAAATTCTGCCCTTCCCATATTTTCAGGGATCCCATTTGAGAAGCGTGACCTACCGGATGAATCCCAGCATGCACTGGTCCTGGTCTTTGCTCAGGTGGTACCGCTGCAGAATTGTTTTGATGGTCAACAGCGCTTCGGGTTGGGACTTCAGGTACTGATGGTACAGCTTTTTCCATGGAATGAACTGAAAAGCCAAATATAGAGGTCTCCAAAACCGAACAGAAACTGGACTCCCATATCACCAGAATTGCAAACAATCTACTGGGATTGTTATGCATAATCCAAAATGAAGTGAAGGATGCATGTATAACAGATAGGGGCAAACCCAGGCTTCTACCACTGAGGATGCTTGCCATAGATGCAGGCGAAACGTAAGGAGAGAATGCCTCCAGAACATGGCCATATAGCCCAAAAAAAACTACAACAACCCTGTGATTCCAGCCATGAAAGCCTTCGACAATACTATTTTAACTGTTATAGCTCCACGCTATGGAGTCCTGGGAGATGGAGTTTGGTTGAGGCACCACTCTTGGGCAGAGAATGTAAGACCCTTGCAAAACTACAACTCTCGTGATTCCATAATACTAAGCCATGGCCTTAATCGGTTTCAAAGCAGATAATTTTTTAAGATCTTCAGGAGAGGCCCTGCTCTCGATCGAACCACCATCGCAAAAGCAGTTGGTGGGGATGAGACAGGGCCTTCTTGGTAGTGGCCCCCCATCTGTGGAACTCTCTGCCCAGGTACATCAGGTTGGCCACCTCCCTCCTGTCCTTTAGAGGAAAACTGAAGACTTGGCTTTGGGACCAGGCATTCGATTAGTGGACAGCAGCAATTGGAAAGAAGACTTGGATACTGCGACACTGAATTAACTCCAGACTTGGTTTTGATTTTAACCGGCGTGAATAATCTATTGTTTTAATGAATTGTTTTAATGTTTTAAGGTATTTGTTGACTATTTGTATGATGATCGCAGCATATGGTGCTTATGTGAGCCCGCCCTGAGTCCCCCCTTGGGGGAAGAAGGGCGGGGTAAACATGTATGAAATAAATAAATAAAATAAATCTGGATTTTCTATGGCAGTTCAGAAGGGGCCTGTGTTGAGCCATGATGAGAGGAGAGTAACTAATAATCATAGAATCATAGAATCAAAGAGTTGGAAGAGACCTCCTGGGCCATCCAGTCCAACCCCATTCTGCCAAGAAGCAGGAATATTGCATTCAAATCACCCCTGACAGATGGCCATCCAGCCTCTGTTTAAAAGCTTCCAAAGAAGGAGCCTCCACCACACTCCAGGGCAGAGAGTTCCACTGCTGAACGGCTCTCACAGTCAGGAAGTTCTTCCTAATGTTCAGATGGAATCTCCTCTCTTGTAGTTTGAAGCCATTGTTCCATTACGTCCTAGTCTCCAAGGAAGCAGAAAACAAGCTTGCTCCCTCCTCCTTGTGGCTTCCTCTCACATATTTATACATGGCTATCATATCTCCTCTCAGCCTTCTCTTCTTCAGGCTAAACATGCCCGGCTCCTTAAGCCACTCCTCATAGGGCTTGTTCTCCAGACCCTTGATCATTTTAGTCGCCCTCCTCTGGACACATTCCAGCTTGTCAATATCTCTCTTGAATTGTGGTGCCCAGAGTTGGACACAATATTCCAGGTGTGGTCTAACCAGAGCAGAATAGAGGAGTAGCATTACTTCGCTAGATCTAGACACTAGACTCCTATTGATGCAGGCCAAAATCCCATTGGCCTTTTTTGCCGCCACATCTCATTGTTGGCTCATGTTTAACTTGTTGTCCACGAGGACTCCAAGATCTTTTTCACACGTACTGCTCTCGAGCCAGGCATTGTCCCCCATTCTGTATCTTGCATTTCATTGTTTTTCCTGCCAAAGTGGAGTATCTTGCATTTGTCACTGTTGAACTTCATTTTGTTAGTTTTGGCCCATCTCTCTAATCTGTCAAGATCGTTTTGAATCCTGCTCCTGTCCTCTGGAGTATTGGCTATCCCTCCCAGTTTGGTGTCGTCTGCAAACTTGATGATCCTGCCTTCTAACCCTTCATCTAAGTCATTAATAAAGAATCAATCATTAGACATGACCGTTGCCTTGTGCAAAGTGTTCTGGAATGGATGCCTTCCAGGTGTGTTTTAATCCCAACTTCTCAAAACTTCCTAGATAATTTTAGTAAGGAGAGAGTCAGGCCGGGAAAAAGAAAAGGGTCTCCCCATATGGACCACAGCCTGACCACTGCCCACCCCGACATAACACAGCGCTCACTTGATGGTCAGCGATGATCCGCCACCAGCGTTGACACACCAGGCTGAGGCTCTGGAAGAGATCCGTGGCCGGAACAAGGGCGAAGATCTCCTGGAGGACTTCGTCCGGCAGCTGATCGATGCTTCCTTGCGGCACTTCCCAAGATGCGGTCCCCAAGAGCCCAAAACACGCGTCCGGAAGCGGGTCGACCTCTGTGTCGTCAACTTCCTCCTTGATGCTTCCATCACCCAGAGGGCACTCAAGAAGCCCCTCCAGCATGGATTGATCATCATCCTGTTCCCACTGGTCACCATTATAGGCAGTCCGTGGGCGTTTGCTAGGAACGACTAGCTCCTCGTAGCTTTCCAAAAGAGAGCACGAATCCTCATCTTGAGCCAAGGGGGGGTCCACAGTTTCCTCCGTTTTGATTTTGTTGCTCGCCGACATGCTACCTGAGCATTGCGAGGGGTGAGGCTTCTTGCGGAAGTAGTCGGTGATGAGACGGTACTGACCTGCTCCTTCAACACAAAAAGACAGATAGACATAAAATTATAGCAAAATTCCGGGTTATTGTTATGTACAACAACAACAACAACTTACCGTATATACTCAAGTATAAGCCGACCCAAATATAAGCCGAGGCACCTAATTTTACCATTAAAAAACTGGGAAAATGTAGTGATTCAAGTATAAGCCGAGAATGAGAAATGCAGCTGCTACTAGTAAATTTCAAAATAAAGTTACATTAATTGAGGCATCAGTAGGTTAAATGTGTTTGAATATTTACATAAAACTGTAGTTTAAGATTAGACTGTCCAACTCTGGTTAAACCATTATTCTAACCTTCTTCAATGTAAATGTGCTTATGTATCCTTCCAATAATAATCAAGAGAATAAAATAATAAATGTAATAAAATAATAATAGAGTAAAATAATGGAAATGTAGTAATAACAGTAATGATAGAGTGAAAGAATAACTGTAATGACATCAATAACAAAGTGAAATAATAAATGTAATAACAATAATAATAAAGTAATGGAAATGTAGTAATAACAGTAATAATAGAGTGAAAGAATAACTGTAATGACATCAAAAATAAAGTGAAATAATGTAATAATAACAATAATAATAGTTAAATTATAAATAATAATAATAATAATCGCAGAGTAAAATGATAAATAACCAAACCCTTCCAGTATTTTCTCTTGGTCATGGGAGTTCTGTGTGCCAAGATTGATTCAATTCAATCATTAGTGGAGTTCAGAATACTCTTTGATTGTAGGTGAACTATAAACTAGCAACTACAACTCCCAAATGACAAAATCAATCCCCCCCAACCCCACCAGTATTCAGACAGGCTTTTAAAGAAGAAGGTTTTAAAGATCAATTCTGTTTTTAACTTTGAATGTGTTTTAATGGTTTTTAATATGTTTTAATGGTTTTAAAAGAAGATTTTAAAGATCAATTCTGTTTTTAACTTTGAATATGTTTTAATGGTTTTTAATTGGTAATTTTGTAATACTTAATCCCAATCTGATGTGTCTATTGGTATCTACATATAATTGTATGCTTTTATGTTTAGCCGCTTTGAATCTCCTTCAGGTGAGCTAAAGAGGAGTAACAATAAATAAATATTCTAATAATAAAAATATATCAGATTTCATAATTTTGAATAAAATGTGCTCAATTTGTACATACTTAATGAGTCACAGTTTGGCCCTTCGTATTCAGAGACTCTATGCACAGATTCAATCATTCACTGCTTGAAAATACCCCCCTCCCCCCAAAAAATCCAAAATGCTGGGCTATTGTTATTGTTATCTGCTATTATCACTTTGATTGAGATGTTAAGTGGCTAAGGCAGGCACAGGCAAATTTGGGCCCTCCAGGTGTTTTGGACTCCAACTCCCACAATTCCTAACAACCGGTAAGCTGTTAGGAATGGTGGGAATTGGAGTCCAAAACACCTGGAGGGCCCAAGTTTGCCGTGCCTGGGCAAAAGTATTGGAAAAACATTCCATGACTTCTGCATGAAATTGGTTGTAATTGCATGCAAAGAAAACCAGATGTGCTTGTTTCATATTTCCGCCAAATGGTCTGGTCTGGTACCTTTGGGATGCTTCTTGGTCCGGCAATTGGGATAGAGGCCTCTGTTTGGATCTCGGCTGCTTCTTTGCCTTTGGCTAAAAGGCTGCGTCAACGACGAGGTGCCTTCCCTGCTCTCGATCAAAGCTCTGCAGTCGGCACTGGTCAAGTGGCGTTGCTTAAAACGGCTCACTGCGGTCGACAAAAGTAAGAAACCAAATTAGTTTAATTCAGATTGTGGGTCGCAGAGAACAGTAAACACTTTGTAAAACTATTAGCTCTCAAGATTCGATGGCATTCAGCCATGGCAACGAGCCCCAAGTGGTGTAGTGTGTTAAACCCTTGTGCCAGCAGCATTGAAGACCAACAGGTCAGAGGTTCAAATCTGGGGAGAGCGGGGATGAGCTCCCTCTATCAGCTCCGGCTCCCCGTTTGGAGACATGAGAGAAGCCTCCCACAAGGATGGAAAAACATCAAAAATGTCTGGGCTTCCCCTGGGCAACGTCCTTGCAGATGGCCAATTCTCTCACACCAGAAGCGACCTGCAGTTTCTCAAGTTGCTCTTGACACACACAAAAAAGCCATGGCAATTAAAGTGATGTCAAACTGCATTAAAGTTACAGTGTAAATGCACCTAATTTGTTGTCACTAGGGCCAGGCTTTAGCACAGCAGGTTAACCGCCAGCTGCTTGCCAATTGAAAGGTTGACAGTTTGAAGTCAGGGTCAGGGTGAGGTCCTGGCCTTTAGCCCAGTTTCTACCTACCTAGGAATTTTGAAAACAGCAAGGTGAGTAGATTAATAAGTACCACTTAATACATATGTCTTACATTATTTATATTAGTTATAATACACAAATAGACACACAATATAATAATAGTATGATGCTTCCTTCTCTCTATATATATGTATACACACACAATTAATATAAATAATAGACATGTCTAACATTATTTATATTAATTATAATACAAACACACATATATATACACACAACGTAATAATAATATGATGCTTTCTTCTCTAAATATATATGTATAATTAATATATGTAATTAATATAAATAATACACATCTTACATTATTTATATTAATTATAATACAGACACACATATATACACACAATGTAATAATAGTATGATGCTCATCTCTCTCTCTAGATATATAATTAATATAAATAATAGACAAGTCTTACATTATTTATATTAATTATAATACACACACATATATATACACCCACAATGTAATAATAATATGATGCTTTCTTCTCTAAATATAAACATATAATATGTATAATATAAATAATACACGTTTTACATTATTTACATTAATTATAATACACACACATATATACACACAATGTAATAATAATATGATGTTTCTTCTCTAAATATATATGTATAATTAATATATATAGTTAATATAAATAAAACACGTTACATTATTTATATTTATTATAATACACACACACATACACACACACGATATAATAATAGTATGATGCTCCTTCTCTAAATATATATATAATTAATATAAATATTACATATCTTACATTATTTATATTAATTATAACACACATATATACAAACACAATATAATAATAGTATGATGCTTCCATCTCTAAATGTGTGTGTGTGTATATATATAATTAATATAAATAATAGACATGTCTTACATTATTTATATTTATTATAATACACACACATGATATAATAACAGTATGATGTTCCTTCTCTAAATATATATATAATTAATATATAATTAATATAAATATTACATGTCTTACATTATTTATATTAATTATAATACAGACACACACATATACACACAATGTAATAATAGTATGATGCTCATCTCTCTCTCTACATATATATATAATTAATATATATAATATAAACAATAGACACGTCTTACATTATTTATATTAATTATAATACACACAAATATTCCATCTCTAAATATATAGATATAGATAGATATAGATAATTAATTAATATATATTATAAATAATAGACCTGTCTTACATTATTTATATTAATTATAATACACACACATATATACACACAATATAATAATAGTATGATGCTTCCATCTCTAAATATATAGATATAGATATAGCTAGATATAGATAATTAATTAATATATATTATAAATAATAGACCTGTCTTACATTATTTATATTAATTATAATACACACACATATATACACACACAATATAATAATAGTATGATGCTTCCATCTCTAAATATATAGATATAGATATAGCTAGATATAGATAATTAATTAATATATATTATAAATAATAGACCTGTCTTACATTATTTATATTAATTATAATACACACACATATATACACACACAATATAATAATAGTATGATGCTTCCATCTCTAAATATATAGATATAGATATAGCTAGATATAGATAATTAATTAATATATATTATAAATAATAGACCTGTCTTACATTATTTATATTAATTATAATACACACACATATATACACACACAATATAATAATAGTATGATGCTTTCTTCTCTAAATGTAAATGCTTTCTTCTCTAAATGTGTGTATATATATATATATGTGTGTGTGAACACCCTCCCTATAGAGATACGATCAGCCCCTTCGCTGATGGTGTTTCGGAAGAGATTAAAAACATGGTTGTGTAAACAAGCATTCGGTTAGTTTGTTATCACCGAATTTTATGGACTAAGGACTGGTTAATTATGGATGACGAATTCTGGACTGTGATTTTAGTGACGAGATACATGGTATTATTATTGGTGGCCCAATAATTTGTATTGTCTATGTGTTGTTGTTTTAAATTGTATATTGTTTTTAATGGTTGTAAACCGCAATGAGTCGCCGACTTAGGCTGAGATATTAGCGGTATACAAGTGTATAAATAAATAAATAAATAAGTATATATATATACACACACATTATTTCTATTAATTATAATACACACACAATATACTACCTACCAATAATAATAATAATGGATATTCAACCTGTAATAGCAAAACTGGAAAGTGAAATTAAGTAAACAGAATAAAAAATAAATAAAACTGTCCCCTTCATATCCTTTGCTTGAATAATTCCAATGATTTTAAATAACTCACCTAAAAGTTAGGAATAACTCTGAATTATTGGCAGCAGGCTCCTAAAAATACCCAGATCCCAATAATTCAAGACAATTAACCATCAAGTCATAATGAATAACTAATCACTAAGCAATTAAGGCCTGGAGCAGCCTCTCCTTTTCCTTCCTACTTACTCTGATCTTGCAGCAAATCAACACTTCCTCTTTTGCGCGCTCACCCTAACTTGTTTCTACTCCTCCTCCTTGGCAACGAAACCCTATTGACGCTCTGCAATGGAGAGGCCCCGCCCACAGGCTCTGATTGACATTCCCATTAACCTATCCCAAGTGCAATTCCCAGGTTTCCGATGAAGCTGGGACGAATGACGCGTTCTGTTCCCGGTTTCCGGTATAGAAGTTGTCCACCCAGCCTTTGGGACTTCATTTCCCAGAATTCCTCGCCATTGGCCAAGCTAGCTTTGAATTCTGGGAGTTGAAGTCCAAAACAACTAGAGGCCCAAGGAAGGCAGCTAGTGATGTGTTGGGTAAGGATAATAGAAGTACTGTGTATAGATTGTAGCCCAGGCCTGGGCCAACTGGGTCCCTCCAGGTATTTTGGACTTACTTGCTTACTTAGGAGCCTGAGGATGATGGTCCTCCAAGTCTGATGTCTTGGTGGTGGGTCCAAGTCTGGTGTCTAGGTGGATGTGGGGCCTCTTCGAATTCTGCAGCACTGCTGGTCACAGCTGACCTCCAGGTAGAGCGCTGGAGGGCCAGGGCTGTCTATGCCACAATTTTTAAGGTTGGCTTTAAGCCCGTCTTTAAATCTCTTTTCCTGTCCAACAACATTACATTTCCTGTTCTTGAGTTGGGAGTATATTTATTTACGACATTTATAGGCCGCCCTTCTCACCCCAAAGGGGACTCAGAGCAGCTTATAAGTAATATTTAAATACACTATATTATTACCATAGCACAATATTAGTATTATATATTCCTATATTGTACTAGTATTATTAGTAATATTACATGTAATATAAAATATATAATTATAATATCGTATTATTGCTAGTAGTATTATATTGTATTAAGGTAAAGGTTTTCCCCTGACATAAAGTCCAGTCGTGTCTGACTCCAGGGTGTGGTGCTCATCTCCATTTTGAAGCCGAAGAGCCGTCGTTGTCCGTAGACACCTCCAAGGTCATGTGGCCAGCATGACTGCATGGAGCACTGTTACCTTCCCCGCCAGAGCAATACCTATCGATCTACTCACATTTGCATGTTTTTGAACTGTTAGGTTGGCAGAAGCTGGGGCTCACAGCAGAAGCTCACGCCATTCCCCGGATTCGAAGTTGTGACCAAGCTTAGCAGCTTAACCCACTGTGCCACTGGGGCTCCAATTATATTGTATTGTTGTTGTTCATTCATTCAGTTGCTTCCGACTCTTTGTGACCTCATGGACCAGCCCACGCCAGAGCTCCCTGTCGGCCATCACCATCCTCAACTCCATATGTGTATACAATATGTTATATTATATTATTAGCACAGTGCAGGAGACAAGGTGCTGGGGAAGAGGAATGACACAGGAGACAAGATGGATCTGTTTTCCTGGCCCCTCTCTTCACTCTGGTCCCAGAGCAGCAGTCAGTATAGTAACTGATTTGGGAGATGGTGATCGGGCGTTCAGACAACATGGTCTTCAGTTGATGGCGTAGGGCCATTGCTTCAATCCTGGTGGTCTTTGCTTCTTCCAGCACACTGACATTTGTCCACCTGTCTACCCAAGAGATTTGCAGGATTTTTCAGAGGCAACACTGATGGAATCATTCCAGGAGTTGAATGTGACGTCTGTATACAGTCCACATTTCGCAGGCGTATAGCAGGGTTGAGAGGACAATAGCTTTATAAACAAGCACCTTGGTCTCTGTACGGATGTCCCGGTCCTCAAACACGCTCTGCTTCATTTGGAGGAATGCTGCACTTGCAGAGCTCAGGTGGTGTTGTATTTCAGTGTCAATGTTGACTTTGGTGGAGAGGTGGCTGCCAAGGGAGCGGAAATGGTCAACATTTTAAAATATTACACCATTAAGCCATATTTCTGGCATTGGAGAGGGATTGGCTGGTGACTGCTGGAAGAGCACTTCGGTTTTATCGATGTTTAATTACAAGCAGAGCTGCTCATATGCTTCTGCGAAGGTGTTTAGAGTGGCTTGCAGGTCTTCTTCTGAATGCGTACAGACGACGTTGTCATCAGCATACTGGAGTTCTATAATAGATGTTGTTGCACAATCACAACCGATTCTGATAACTGGCAGATATAGGTATTGATGCCCACCTGAACATTAGAGAAAACATCCTGATAGTAAGAAGAGCTATTCAGGAGTGGAACTCTTCCTTGGAGTGTAGTGTAAGCTCCTTCCTTGGAGGCTGGATGGCCATCTTTCAGTGTGCTTTGATTGTGCTTTTCCTGCACAGAAGAAGGGGGTTGGTCTAGATGGCCCATGTGGTCTCTTCCAACTCTATAATTCTATGATTCTAAATAATAATAATAATAATAATAAATAAATAATTGTTTTTATTCTACAGATCCTTTGACCAACCACAATGATGGCTGAAGGGGAGCTCCAGAAAGCTCTTCCTAGGTTGGTTCAAGAAGGGAAGCTCCCCTTGCTTCAAGAAGAAATGGAAAGCATAGAGGGCCTGAGCCAGGAGGTGCGGAGGAAGCACTTTGGCCGGTCGGGGGACACTTTGCTCCACTACGCCACCCGGCACGGCCACCTCAGCATCGTCCGGTACTTAGTCGAGACCTTGGGAATGGACCTTGAGGTGTTCAACAATGATTACAAGCGTCCCCTCCACGAAGTGGCTTCCATGGGACACCGGGACTGTGTCTTGTACCTGCTGAACCGAGGGGCTGCTGTTGACTGCCTGAAGAAATCAGACTGGTACGTTATCTCCTATTACAGTGTTTCTCAACCTAGGGGTCGGGACCCCTGAGCGGGTCACGAAGGGGTATCAGAGGGGTCACCAAAGACTATCAGAAATCAGTATTTTTTGTTGGTCATGGGGATTCTGTGTGAGAAGTTTGGCCCAATTCTATCACTGGTGGGATTCAGAATGCTCTTTGATTGTAGGTGTACTATAAATCCCAGCAACTACAACTCCCAGATTTTCCCCAAACTCCACCAGTGTTCACATTTGAGCATATTGAGTATTCGTGCCAAGTTTGGTCCAGATCCAGCATTGTGTGAGTCCACAGTGCTCACTGGATATCGGTGAACTACAACTCCAAAACTCAAGGTCAATGCCCACCAAACCCTTCCAGTATTTTCTCTTGGTTGTGGGAGTTCTGTGTGCCAAGACTGGTCCAATTCTATTGTTGGTGAAGTTCAGAATGCTCTTTAATTGTACGTGAACTATAAATCCCAGCAACTTGATCTACTCACATGTTTTTGAACTGCTAGGTTGGCAGAAGTTGGACCTAACTCCGCTCCCTGGATTCAAATTGCTGATCTTTTGGTCAGCAAGTTCAGCAGCTCAGCGGTTTAACCCTCTGCGCCACCAGGAGACCCAAGACGGACTATAAAATATTGAATTCTAGATCCAGGGAAGTCATGCTCCCCATGCTCTATTCCGCCTTGGTTAGACCACACCTGGAATGTTGTGACCAATTCTGGGCACCATAATTGAAGAGAGATATTGACAAGCTGGAATGTGTCCAGAGGAGGGCGACTAAAATGATCTGGAGAACAAGCCCTATGAGGAGCGGCTTAAAGAGCTGGGCATGTTTAGCCTGAAGAAAAGAAGGCTGAGAGGAGACATGATGAGGGCCATGGATCAATATGTGAAGGGAAGAGTGAAGGAAAAGAGAGAAATGAAGGAAAAATCAGAAGACGTAAGAAAGGGGGAATGTAGGTAAAAGAAGAAGTAAAAGAACAGAAGAACAGAAGATAAAAGGAAAGAAAAAGGAAACTACTGATGCTCGCAAATAGAAATAGGAAAAATTCGGAAGAACCGATTAAGTGTATTTGTAGAATATCATGATAGAGAAGAATGGAAGTCTTTACAATTCACTTGTTGCCATTTGTCTTGGCTGGTGTCTTTTGTATGCTGTTTATTGCTTCTCTCTCTCTCTTTTTTTTTCTTTCTTCCTTTTTTTTCTCTTTTCTTTCCTATTTTAACATCCGTGATTTTAATATTGTACTTTTGAAAACTTAATAAAAACTATTTATTAAAAAAATATGTGAGAGGAAGCCACAGGGAGGAGGGAGCAGGCTTGTTTTCTGCTGCCCTGGAGACTCAAACGCAGTGGAGGAATGGCTTCAAACTACAAGAGAGGAGATTCCACCTGAACATGAGGAAGAACTTCATGACTGTGAGAGCCGTTCAGCAGTGGAACTCTCTGCCCCGGAGTGTGGTGGAGGCTCCTTCTTTGGAAGCTTTTAAACAGAGGCTGGATGGCCATCTGTCAGGGGTGCTTTGAGTGCAATATTCCTGCTTCTTGGCAGAATGGGGTTAGATTGGATGGTCCATGAGGTCTCTTCCAACTCTTTGATTCTATGATTCTATGCATGTTTAGCCTGCAGAAGGGAAGACTGAGAGGAGACATGATAGCCATGTAGAAATATGTGAGGGAAAGTCCTAGGGAGGAGGGAGCAAGCTTGTTTTCTGCTTCCCTGGAGACTAGGACGCAATGGAACAATGGCTTCAAACTACAAAAAAGGAGATTCCACCTGAACATGAGGAAGAATTTCCTAACTGTGAGAGCCGTTCAGCAGTGGAACTCTCTGCCCTGGAGTGTGGTGGAGGCTCCTTCTTTGGAAGCTTTTAAATAGAGGCTGGATGGCCATCTGTCGGTGGTACTTTAAAGGCAATTTTCCTGCTTCTGGCAGGGGTTTGGACTGGATGGCCCATGAGGTCCCCTCCAACTCTTTGATTCTATGAATGTAAGGTATCGAAAAACATTCTTTACCCCTGATAATTAACTTCTCCTTCTAGGACGCCCCTCATGATGGCTTGCACAAGGAGGAACCTGGAGGTCATCCAAGACCTCGTCCAGCATGGAGCAAACCCCTTGCTGAAAAACAAAGATGGCTGGAACTGTTTCCACATTGCTTGCCGAGAAGGGGATCCCCGGGTGATCCTGTACTTGCTCGATGTCTCTCCTGACATCTGGGAGACAGAAAGCAAGATCCGAAGGACCCCTCTGCACACAGCAGGTAGGACCTGGGTTGTATGATCCAACAAATGAGGCAACCACCACCTTAATATTAATTTTTTTAATGGGATTAAATGTTTACTTTTAAGATGTTTTATTATATTTTAATTCAATTGTTTAATTGATTGTTTGATATGTCATCAGCCCACTTTGGTTGGGATTGAATGTTTGCTTTTAAGCTTTTTATTGGATTTATATTTGAATTGTTCAATTGATATGTCGTGTTTATTACTGTATGTTTAAATTGATATGCTATTTGTTTAAATTGATATATCATGTTTATTTTTATATGTGTAGTGCGGCATTGGGGTGAGAAGGGCAGGGTATAAATGTAGAATAATAATAATAATAATAAGCAGGGGATTAATATTATGTGTGTGAATGGACTGTAAACAAAGACCTCCATGTGAAAGGGGTCTTAGCAGACCACAAGCTGAGCGAAAACTAAGAAAGCCATGTGATTCTAGGCTGCATCAAAAGAAGTATAGTGTCAAGATCGAGGGAAGTCATAGTTGCACTCTGTTCTATTTGGTTATGCATTTCCTGAAATAATATAATGTCCAGTTCTGGGCAAAGCAATTCAAGAAGGAGAAGGATTGGACATGTGTCCAGTGAAAGGCAACCAAGGTCTGGGAGCCATGAATCTCTCTGAAAAATAGCTGAGGGATCTAGGTCTGTTTACCTTGGAGAAAACAGAGTTAAGAGAAGGGGGCGTGCAAGCCATGTTTATATATTGGACAGGGGGTGCCACTGAGGGGCGGGAAACCGAATTTCTGCTGCTCTGGATTCAAATTGCAAGAAAAGCAATTCCACATAAACGTTACGAAGATGTTCCTAACAGTCAGTGCTGTCCATTTATTTATTTAGTTGCAGTTTTTATATTCCACCCTTCTCATCTGCAGGGGACTCAAGGTGGATTACAATGTACATATACATGGCAGACATTCAATGCCATAGACAAACAACATATATAGGCAGACACACAGAGGCTATTTAACATTCCAGCTTCATAAGGGTATGCTCGAATT
>NW_026847549.1:6244572-6347574 GCF_025583915.1 Anolis sagrei ordinatus | reverse complement strand
GTACTTCCTCATTCTTTGTATGCTTGCTGGAGATTTTTATGGCGTCGTAAATTAGTTAAATTAGCCGCCCCACATAAAGCGGTACCTAAATTTCCTACTTGACAAATGCAACTGTCTTTCGGGCTGCAAAGGTTGACAGGAAGCTAGACAAATGGTCGGGAGCTTACTCTGACCCGGGCTAGCTTTGACCGCATGACCTTTTGGTCAGTAGTGATTTTAATGCAGCTGCCTCCCAACCAGCTGTGCCACAGCCTGGTCCAACACTAGAATGTGATCCCTGGGAGTCTATTGAAATCTCCTTTTCTTGAGGTTTTTAAGCAGAGTCACTTCAACCTCTAAATCTTTTAAAGCAGGCATAGGCTAAATTGGGGCTGCCCTCCAGGTGCCCTACCGGCTGTTAGGAATTGTGGGAGTTGCAGTCCAAAACACCTGGAGGTCCAAGTTTGCCCAGGCTTGTTTTAAAGTATGGAGAAATCAAAATGTGGAATGTACAGGGCCCATGATTATTGCAGATGTGAATGACAATGATGGAAATGTTCATTTGTGGTCAAAACAGTATTGAAAATGGAACTAACGAAAGCAAAAGCATCCCCTTTTCTCCCCTGTCTTTCTGTGTCATGCACTTCAAAAGCATGTATACTTATTCACTTCTGCTCTCATCCCATAGCGATGCATGGATGCCTGGAAGTTGTGAAAGTACTACTTGAAAGGTAGGCAAACTTTGCTCTTCTTTCCTCAATGGCTCAGCCCTCTCCCCCCCCCCCCTGCGTTTCTTCCCCCGTTCTTCTCTCTTAGGCATAATAATTTGTTATTCTTTTTAAGAAGACATGATCATTGCTTTGCCTGTTCTGATTTGGTGTAAATTTTAAAATAAGTGTCATCATAGAATATTAAAGCTGGAAGGAAAAGGGCTGTTTAATCAAAACCCTATGCAGCGAAATACATCACTAAAGCACTCCTGAAAGAGGACCACTCTGAATTTCAGTACCAACACCACCACCAAAAGTACATAAGATACCCCTGTGATTCTCAGCAGTAGATCTTGCCAACCAAAAGCTTGACAGTTCAAAGCCTGGGTCAGGGTGAGCTCCTGGCCTTTAGCCCAGCTTCTACCTACCTAGCAGTTTCGAAAAGAGCAATGTGAGTAGATAAATAGGTACTGCTTAAGTGGGGAGGTCTTTAAGGCACCCATAAGGAAATGCCAGAAAAATGCCCACAATTCAATCAAGGAGGAAGTTTACAAGCAAAACGTTTTGGCAAGGAAGATGGAGTGACAGCACCCCCTCCCAATACCCAGAACCGAGCACGGCCTCCATGATGCCGGAATGGGAAAGCCTATATATACCTCTATCTATGTACAATTGTTTGTCTTGTCAGTGTCTAACGGCATTGAATGTTTGCAGTATATGTGTTCTGTGGTCTGCTCTGAGTCCTCTTCGAGGTGAGATGGGTAGAATATAAATTCTGTAAATAAATAAATATTTAGAGATACTTATCTAGGGGGAAAAGTGTATCTTAGGATTGAAGAAATACGGTGATGTTCATGCAGTGTGGGAGTGACAAGAATTATCTCTGTTACACAGCTGTTTGTCATTTCACAGCGATTGTCATTTTATTCGGGTGGTGAATTCACATCAGGGTTTATCCTAACCGCTAAATCAGCGTTTCTCAACCTGGGGGTCGGGACCCCAAGGCAGATCGCGAGGGGAGTGTCAGAAGGGCCACCAAAGACCATCAGAAAACACAGTATGGTCTGTTGGTCATGGGGATTCTGTGCAGGAAGTTTGGCCCAATTTCTTCGTTGGTGGGGTTCAGAATGTTCTTTGTTTATAGGTGAACTATAAATCCCAGCAACTACAACTCCCAAATTTCAAGGTCTATTTTCCCCAAACTCCATCAGTGTTCACATTTGGACATATTGAGTATTCATGCCAAGTTTGGTCCAGATCTATCATTATTTCAATCCACAGTGCTCTCTGTTTGTAGGTGAACTACAACTCCCAAACTCAAGATCAATGCCCACCAAACCCTTCCAGTATTTTCTCTTGGTTATGGGAGTTCTGTGTGCCAAGTTTGGTTCAATTCCATCATTAGTGGAGTTCAAAATGTATTCTGGGTTGTTGTAGGTTTTTTCGGGCTATATGGCCATGTTCTAGAGGCATTCTCTCCTGATGTTCCGCCTGCATCTATGGCAAGCATCCTCAGAGGTAGTGAGGTCTGTTGGAACTAAGAAAAGGGTTTATATATCTGTGGAATGTCCAGGGTGGGACAAAGGAGTTTTGTCTGCTAGAGCTAGGTGTGAATGTTCCAACTGACCACCTTGATTAGCATTTGATGGCCTGACAGTGCCTGGAGCAATCTTTTGTTGAGAGATGATTAGATGTTCTTGTTTGTTTCCTCTCTGTTGTTGTGCTGTTCTGACCAGGGTGGGACAAAACAGAGAATAGGTCTGGTACCTTGAACAGCTTGAAAGTCATACTAAAACTCAGAGTGGATTTGCCATAATGCTGATATTCAAAGCTACCCACGCAGGTAGAATTCAAGCAGCAATGGGGCATTATGGTGTCAACTCTGCCCCTGGTAGTACATACCAATGAAGCTAGTTGTGTATTGTGGGTCTGGCATTTGATTTTTGTACTAACCTCTCCTTCCCTCTGTTTATTCCAAGGTGCCACTATGAACCAGACAGTGCGGACAAATGTGGAGTTACTCCCTTTATGGATGCCGTACAAAACGGTCACCTTGATATCGCCCGGCTGCTTCTAGAGAAACATAAGGTGAGCATGGATGGTGCGGTCATGAGGGATGCCAGTATATATCATTTTTTCTGTGGATTTTTGGTGTGTTTTCTCAGAAATATCCTGTTGTGAAATTGTTATTGTGTACCTTCTGGTCATTTCTGACTTATGCCAACCCTATAGCAAACTTTTCACAGGGTTTTCTTGGAAGAATTGGTTCAGAGGAGTTTGCTCTTGCCTTCCTCAGAGGCTCAGAGGAGCATAAGAATAATAATAGTAATAATAATACCGGCTGTTAGGAATTGTGGGAGTTGAAATCCAAAACACCTAGAAGGCCCAATTTTGACCATGCCTAATATAACCACTACACTATTATTATTATTATTATTATTATGGAATTGTGAACTGGACACAAGCAGAGCTGGGTGATCTGGACAGAAAAACAAGAAAACTGATGACAATCCACTACTCATTCCACCCGTGTACTGATGTCGACAGACTTGACCTGCCCAGAAAATCAGGAGGCAGAGAGAAGAGGGCTTCTGCAAGGGAAACAAACGGTAGAAGAAGAAGAGAAACACGCACTAGCAGATGATGGGAAAGGCAGTCAAGAACCAACATGGATGGAAGTCAATAGTAGAAAACTGCTTTAAGTGCAAATAATAGTAGAAAATAGTAAAAAAAAACTGCTTTAAGAGTAAATACTGTAAAAATACAATGCAGAGCAGAAGAGAAAACTCTCCAAAGAAGGCTCTCCATGGACAATTCCTGGGGAAAATTGAGAGCAAAATTGACAAGGAGAAAACATGGATGTGGTTCACAAATGGAACTTTGAAAAAGGAGACAAAGGAGGGCCTGACTCTGGCAGCCCAAGAACAAGCCATTAGAACCAAGGCCATCAAAGCCAGAATTGAAAAGTCGATGACACATCCCAAGTGTAGACTCTGCAAGGAAGCAGGTGAAACAATAGACCACAACCTCAGCTGTTGCAAGATTGCGCAGACGGACTATAAGCAGAGGCATAATACTGTTGCTCAGATGATCCATTGGAACTTATGCCAAAAATACCATCTGCCTGTGACAAAAAACTGGTGGGATCACAAGCCTGAAAAAGTTGCAGAAAATGAACACATCTAACTGCTCTGGGACTTCCGAATTCAGACTGACAGAGTTTTGGAGCACAAGACTCTTGACCCCATGATCATAGAAAAAAACAAAGTGTGGATCATCGATGTTGCAATCCCAGGTGACAGCAGAATGGATGCGAAGCAATTCTGCTAATCTCTTGGGAAGACAGACAAATGTCAGCGTGCTGGAAGAAACAAAGACCACCAGCATTGAAGCGATGCTCCTACACCATCAACTCCGCCTGACTGAAGGCCACGTTGTCCAAATGCCCAATCACCGCCTCCCAAAGCAGTTACTATAATCCCAACTCAAGAACAGAGAACGTAATGTTTGTGAACAGGAAAAGGAATTTAAAGATGGGCTTAAAACCAACCTTAACAACTGTGACATAGACACCAAGAACTGGGAACTGGGAAGCCTTGGCCTTTGAGCACTCTAACTGGAGATCAGCTGTGACCAGCAGTGCTGTAGAATTTGAAGAGGCACGAATGGAGGGCGAAACAGAGAAATGTGCCAAGAGGAAGACGCGTCAAGCCAACCCTGACTGGGACCACCTTCCACCTGGAAGCCGATGTTCTCACTGTGGGAGAAGATGCAGGTCAAGAATAGGGCTCCGCAGTCACCTACGGACCCACTACCAAGACCCTACACTTGGAAGACAATCATCCTTGAGCTACAAGCGATCGCCTAAGTAAGTAAGTAAGTAATAATAATAATAGTGTTTCCTGTCACCTTCCAGGCTGATCACAACAGTAAGGATGCCCTCGGGGCTCAACCACTGCACCAAGCAGCGGTCACAGCGCAAGACGATGCCCTTCGGTTCCTTGTTTCTGACCTCGGTGTTGATGTCAACGCAAGGGCCACTTCCCTACAGCTCACTGCACTTCATTATGCAGCCAAGGTATAGCTCAGTGATTCCCAAAGTGGGCGGGGCAGTAATGGCAGCACGCATGTCTACGTTGATGGTGTCTATCCATCTTTTCTTTGGCCTTTGTCCATGTGGTCGCTGTCCTGCAATCTCCAAATGCAGTGTTGTTTCTGCTGCTGATGTTGGTTCTCTTCTCATGGCATGGCCGTACTACCGTAGACTTGCTTCCTGCATTTTCTTGCTGATCTCTTTTATTCCTAGTCTTTGACAGATGTCATCATTTGGCACCTGGTCAAGAATTGTCAGGCCAAGTCTCCATCTCAGCATTTTCATTTCCATTGTGTTAAAGGCTTGTTCGTGTGTCTTTGTTGCTGGCTAGCACTCTGCCCCATAAAGGATTACTGGGCGAATAACTGTAGTGTAGAATTTAGCCTTGTGTTGTTCAGACATATTTTTTTTTAGTCACACAGAATGCCAGTAGTTTGCCGCCATTTCAACCAGGCTGCATTTATTCATGACCATACATCTGGCATTGTGTAATCTATTTCTGTCGCCATCTAATGTTACATCTTCCATAGGAGTCTTTTCTTTATAGCAAAATAATATGGTTGCACTATTTACAAAAAACAAGGTTTGGAAAACACAAACAAATTTCTTTATACTTCCTTGTTTGCTTCCACGCTAAGCGTCTTTCTCATGCAGATAAACAGCTTTGCTCTCACAGAGCCTTCTCTCACACCGAAGTTACACAGGAGCTTCACACAGTAGCTTTTTACACACAATAGCCTTCACACCTACCTCACACTGAGGGCCCTGTCAGACTGAAGATTCTCATATACTGGGGCAAACTAACACTGAGGCCTACTCACACTGAGGCCTCTCTCACACCAAGGCCTTTCTCACACTGAGGCCTCCCTCACACTGAGGGCCCTGTCAGACTGATGATTCTCATATACTGAGGCAAACTAACACTGAGGCCTACTCACACTGAGGCCTCTCTCACACCAAGGGCTTTCTCACACTGAGGCCTCCCTCACACTGAGGGCCCTGTCAGACTGATGATTCTCATATACTGAGGCAAACTAACACTGAGGCCTACTAACACTGAGGCCTCTCTCACACCAAGGCCTTTCTCCCACTGAGGCCTACCTCACACTGAGGGCCCTGTCAGACTGAAGATTCTCATATACTGAGGCAAACTAACACTGAGGCCTACTCACACTGAGGCCTCTCTCACACCAAGGCCTTTCTCACACTGAGGCCTCCCTCACACTGAGGGCCCTGTCAGACTGATGATTCTCATATACTGAGGCAAACTAACACTGAGGCCTACTCACACTGAGGCCTCTCTCACACCAAGGCCTTTCTCCCACTGAGGCCTACCTCACAGTGAGGGCTCTCTCAAACGAATGCTTCTCATATACTGAGGCAAACTAACACTGAGGCCTACTCATACTGAGGCCTACTCACACACTAATGTATTCATTTGTTTTTATGTAATTATGATGTTATTGCTTGTTGTTTATGTTTTGGTTTTATTTTGCTGTAATATGTTGTTTGGGCTTGGCCTCATGTAAGCTGCCCCGAGTCCCCGTCGGGGGAGATGGTGGCGGGGTATAAATAAATGAATTATTATTATTATTATTATTATTATTATTATTATTATTATTATTATTATAAGGCTCTTTTTCCACAGAGACCTCTCACAGCCTGAGGGCTACTAAGCTACAGACACACTGAGACATTGCATTCGTTTAAGCCTTTCAGTGCTTGGCTCACATTTTAGTAATTAAAAACACCCAGTTAATTTTTAATATTTCTAACACAATTAGTTACATCAACCATGAAACTGTCAAAATCATGAATAATAATAGTGATGATAATGATAATGATAATAATAATAATAATAATAATCTTTTTGCATTTTTAATACTAAGAGATCCATTTTAGCATTTCATGTCCTCAGATGCCCTGATGGAGGATAAATATTCAATCCTCAGAGTGAATCAGAGTAAAAGAAAGGGATAGTTGTAACCCTGCTCATAAATTTGTTTGTGAAACTTCCAGTTTTTCTGGATTTCATGGGATTTTAGGCATGCTGCAGTGCACAGTGCCAGTGTGGGATCTTATCTGGCTAGGATCCCAAGCTTTCAAGAAAAGCACATCCATAGAGAGCCCTTATGGAGAGTTATAGAGGGAAATGCACAAACACTCCTCTGTCCAATTTTGCAAAAACAAGCCTGCCTGTTATGCACATCCAATTCAGGAAACCACACTCCCAAAGTGTAGCTTTCTGAACCTAGACAGCAGATTACAGGAGCTGTCTTCATAGACCTGTTAGCAGCTTATGATACTGTAAATCATCACTTTCTACTGAGAAAAATTCATAATGTCACAAAGGACTACCACCTCACCTGCTTCATAGGAAATCTGTTACAAAACAGGAGCTTTTTTGTTGAGTTCCACGGCCAGAGAAGCAGATGGCGGAAACAGAAGAATGGCCTGCCTCAGGGGTGCTTACTCCATC
This sequence comes from Anolis sagrei ordinatus, assembly GCF_025583915.1. Taxonomy (NCBI): domain Eukaryota; kingdom Metazoa; phylum Chordata; class Lepidosauria; order Squamata; family Anolidae; genus Anolis; species Anolis sagrei. The sequence goes on along the minus strand of NW_026847549.1, from coordinate 6,340,313 downwards.
AATTTTTAACATTTACACAAACGACCAGCTACTGCCAGAAGGGGGAGAGAGTTTCATCTATGCTGACGATCGTGTCATCACCACCCAAGCAGCAACCGTTTATTATTTATTTATTTAGAACTTTTATATATAGAACTCTTCTCATCCGCAGAGGGACTCAGTCTACTTCTGCTTCATTGACTATTATAAAGCCTTTGACTGTGTGGATCATAATAAATTGTGGCAAGTTCTTGGTGGGATGGGCATCCCAAGCCCCCTTCCCTCTCTCCTGAGGAATCTGTCCAAGGACCAAGGAGCAACAGTCAGAACTGACCACGGAACAGGAGACTGGTTCAAGATTGGGAAAGATGTCCAGCAAGGCTGCATACTCTCACCCAACCTTTTTAACTTGTATGCAGAACACATCATGCGATGTGCGGGGCTTGATGAATGCAAAGCGGGGGTGAAAATTGCTGGAAGAAACATTAACAACCTCAGATATGCAGATGACACCACTCTGATGGCCGAAAGCGAGGAGGAGCTGAGGAGCCTTCTAATCAAGGTGAAAGAAGAAAGCGCAAAAGCCGGGTTGCAGCTAAACATCAAAAAAACCCAAGATTATGGCAACAAGAATGATTGACAACTGGAAAATAGAGGGAGAAAACGTGGAGGCCGTGACAGACTTTGTATTTCTAGGTGCAAAGATGACTGCAGATGCAGACTGTGGCCAGGAAATCAGAAGACGCTTCCTTCTTGGGAGGAGAGCAATGTCCAGTCTCGACAAAATAGTAAAGAGTAGAGACATCAGACTGGCAACAAAGATCCGCCTAGTCAAAGCCATGGTCTTCCCTGTAGTAACCTACGGATGTGAGAGCTGGACCTTAGGGAAGGCTGAGCGAAGGAAGATCGATGCTTTTGAACTGTGGTGTTGGAGGAAAGTTCTGAGAGTGCCTTGGACTGCGAGAAGATCCAACCAGTCCATCCTCCAGGAAATAAAGCCCGACTGCTCACTGGAGGGAAGGATACTAGAGACAAAGTTGAAGTACTTTGGCCACATCATGAGAAGACAGAAAGCCTAGAGAAGACAATGATGCTGGGGAAAGTGGAAGGCAAAAGGAAGAGGGGACGACCAAGGGCAAGATGGATGGATGGCATCCTTGAAGTGACTGGACTGACCTTGAAGGAGCTGGGGGTGGTGACGGCCGACAGGGAGCTCTGGCGTGGGCTGGTCCATGAGGTCACGAAGAGTCGGAGACGACTGAACGAATGAACAACAAAAATAAAAGAATACACTAATACATAATACATAAAATACATTAAAATACAATCATATAATTACATAAGGCCAAGTCGTCAGAATGAAATCACAATTCATCACCATCCGTCCGTGTGGTCAAGAGTTATTGACTCACTCATCAAATGCTAAATTCCAGAGCCAAGTTTTCACCAGCTTTCTAAAAGTCAGGAGAGAAGGGCAGTTCTAATCTCCAGTGGGAGAGAGTTCCAGAGCCGAGGGACCACCACCGGGAAGGCCCTGTCCCTCGTCCCCACCAGACGCAATTGCAAAGATGGTGGGACCGAGAGCAGGGTCCCTCCAGAAGATCTTAATAACCTTGATGGTTCATAGGAGAGAATCCGTTCGGACAGGTAAATTGGGCCAGAGTCGTTTAGGGCTTTATAGAACAACACCAGCACTTTGAATTGTACTCATTGAAATGGTTGAACAGAAGTGTTCCAAAGTTTTAGATGCTCTTAGAATCCTAGAATCAAAGAGTTGGAAGAGACCTCCTGGGCCATCCAGTCCAACCCCATTCTGCCAAGAAGCAGGAATATTGCATTCAAATCACCCCTGACAGATGGCCATCCAGCCTCTGTTTAAAAGCTCCAAAGAAGGAGCCTCCACCACACTCCAGGGCAGAGAGTTCCACTGCTGAACGGCTCTCACAGTCAGGAAGTTCTTCCTCATGTTCAGATGGAATCTCCTCTCTTGTAGTTTGAAGCCATTGTTCCGCGTCCTAGTCTCCAGGGAAGCAGAAAACAAGCTTGCTCCCTCCTCCCTGTGGCTTCCTCTCACATATTTATACATGGCTATCATATCTCCTCTCAGCCTTCTCTTCTTCAGGCTAAACATGCCCAGCTCCTTAAGGCACTCCTCATAGGGCTTGTTCTCCAGACCCTTGATCATTTTAGTCACCCTCCTCTGGACACATTCCAGCTTGTCAATATCTCTTACTGCCTATTATCGAGAAAACCAGCTGATTCTCTTTATGAGATATACTGAATTATTACAGGATGTTTACGCCCCACACCACTGGAGAAATTATACTGTTTAACTGATATTGCACCACCTGATACCTGTCGGGAAGTAGCAGCCAATAATGAAAGGACCAAGGCAGTGACATCTCCGGCCCATCCTCGGTTCGGATATCAGCCAGCATGCCAATGTCTTTAATCAAGAAACAGCTTCCTAAGATTGAGAGAGATACTTGCAGGAACACCTCAGCAAGCGAGAATCCAAAAGTAGCAGGCTAAAACCGAGAGCCTCAAGCCATGGCTGAGACAGGATGAAAAATTCACTCCTGGGTACACAGAAGATTGGGCCACCTGGAAAGCGCTGAACAGGCTGCGCTCTGGCACCACGAGATGCAGAACCAACCTTAAGAAATGGGGCCACAAAGTGAAGTCCGTGACATGCGAGTGTGGAGAAGAGCAAACCACTGACCACCTGCTGTAATGCAACCTGAGCCCTGCAACATGCACAATGGAGGACCTTCACACAGCGACACCAGAGGCACTCCAAGTGGCCAGCTTCTGGTCAAAGGACATTTAATATACCAGGTTTTTAAACTTGTTTGTGTTTTTAAATACATATTAACTGTACCATTAACTTGCTTCTGACACGATAAATAAAATACTGAACCTAGTACAACAAACATTAGACTGAGGAGTACTTTACTTACTTTTACTTAGGTGATTCCTTGTTGTCTGAGTAGGATTGTCTTCTAAAATTGGTGTCCTGGCAGTGGGTACATAAGTGACTGTGGAGCCCTATTCTTGATCTACATGTTCTCCCATAGTGAGGGCATTGGTTTCCAGGTGGAAGGCGGTCCCGGTCGGGATTGGCTTGATACACCTTCCTCTTTGCACGTTTCACTGTCAGTGTTGTCCATCAGTGTCCGTACGTTCCAGGTTCCAAAGTTCATTTTTCTTTTTTGGCCACAGAGTGGTTTATTTATCGTGTCATCAGCAACCATACCATTGTATTACAATTCTAACAGAGCAAAACAAACACACAGATTAAAAAGAAAAAGAAAAAAAAGAAAAAAAAACAGAAAAGAAAAAAAGAAAAAAAAAACACACACAAACACAGATTTTGCAAGCTTGGTAGTTGGTTAAATGTCCTTTGACCAGTATCTGGCCACTTGGAGTGCCTCTGGTGTTGCCGCAAGAAGGTCCTCCATTGTGCATGTGGCAGGGCTCAGGTGCATTGCAGCAGGTGGTCAGTGGTTGGCTCTTCTCCACACTCGCATGTCGTGGATTCCACTTTGTGCCCCATTTCTTAAGATTGGCTCTGCATCTCGTGGTGCCAGAGCGCAGTCTGTTCAGCGCCTTCCAAGACTCCTAGTCTTCTGTGTGCCCAGGGGGGAGTCTCTCATCTGGTATCACCCATGAATTGAGGTTCTGGGTTTGAGCCTGCCACTTTTGGACTCTCGCTTGCTGGGGTGTTCCAGCGAGTGTCTCTGTAGATCTAAGAAAACTATGTCTTGATTTAAGTCGTTGACGTGCTGGCTGATACCCAAACAGGGGATGAGCTGGAGATGTCTCTGCCTTGGTCCTTTCACTATTGGCTGCTACTTCCCGGCGGATGTCAGGTGGTGCAATACTGGCTAAGCAGTGTAATTTCTCCAGTGGTGTAGGGCGCAGACACCCCGTGATAATGCGGCATGTCTCATTAAGAGCCACATCCACTGTTTTAGTGTGGTGAGATGTGTTCCACACTGGGCATGAATACTCAGCAGCAGAGTAGCATAGCGCAAGGGCAGATGTCTTCACTGTGTCTGGTTGTGATCCCCAGGTTGTGCCAGTCAGCTTTCGTATGATGTTGTTTCTAGCGCCCACTTTTTGCTTGATGTTCAGGCAGTGCTTCTTGTAGGTCAGAGCACGGTCCAGAGTGACTCCCAGGTATTTGGGTGCGCTGCAATGCTCCAGTGGGATTCCTTCCCAGGTGATCCTCAGAGCTCGGGATGCTTGTCTGTTCTTAAGGTGAAAGGCGCATGTCTGTGTTTTAGATGGATTAGGGATCAGTTGGTTTTCCCTGTAATAGGCAGTAAGAGCACCTAGAGCTTCGGAGAGCTTCTGTTCTACCATCTCAAAGCTCCCTGCTTGAGTGGTAATGGCACGATCATCAGCATAGATGAAACTCTCTGTCCCTTCTGGCAGTGGCTGGTCATTTGTTGAACATGGGGTGGTGACCCCACTGGACACAGCAGTCCAGTCAGGGATAAGAGAGGCAGACTATGTTTAGGGCAGCTTTTCTAGCCCCTTTCTTCCCCATGTGGGGTGAGCAGAGTGGATCCTCAAAAGGACTGCTGAACTGCTCAGCTCTCTCGGACCTTGAGGTAGAACGGCTGAGTCCGTACCCACCGCCCATGTGCCAGTCTGTGACTAGGGGCTTCCAGATTTCACAGTTCTACCCGTCGCCACTCGCTGATCGCCATGGGACTTTCTTTGGTTTGTTTTTATTTTCTTTGGAAGACGCCTGTGCGTGAGTTTGTTAAATGTGTGGAGGTCAGTGCACAACTGATCAACACACAGTCTTCACAAAGTGAGCTTTTATTTATTTATCTACAGTATTTATATTTTGCCCTTTTCACCCCGCAGGCGACTCGGGACAAATTACAATGTACATATACGTGGCAAACATTCAATGCCATAGACACACAACATATATAGACAGACACAGAGGCAATTTAACATTCCAGCTTTTCATGAGGGTATTCTGGCCACCAGGGGAGCTGTCCCTTCACCGACCATTTGTGACACTGATGAAGTACTTCCTCATTCTTTGCATGCTTGCTGGAGATTTTTATGGCCTCGTAAATTAGTTAAATTTGTCTCCCGCATAAGCTAGCAACCAATAGTGAAAGGACCAAGGCAGTGACATCTCCACCTCATCCCTTGTTTAGATATCAGCCAGCACTCCAACGACTTAAATCAAGAAATAGTTTTCTAAGATCTACAGAGACACTCGCTGGAACACCTCAGCAAGCGAGAGTCCAAAAGTAATATTCAATGTAATATTCAACCTGGGGATCACAACCAGACACAGTGAAGACATCTGCCCTTGCGCTGTGCTACTCTGCTGCTGAGTCTGCATGCCCAGTGTGGAACACATCTCACCACACTAAAACAGTGGATGTGGCTCTTAATGAGACATGCCGCATTATCACGGGGTGTCTGCGCCCTACACCACTGGAGAAATTACACTGCTTAGCCAGTATTGCACCACCTGACATCCGGCGGGAAGTAGCAGCCAATAGTGAAAGGACCAAGGCAGTGACATCTCCAGCTCATCCCCTGTTTGGTATCAGCCAGCACGTCAACGACTTAAATCAAGAAATAGTTTTCTAAGATCTACAGAGACACTCGCTGGAACACCCCAGCAAGCGAGAGTTCAAAAGTGGCAGGCTCAAACCCAGAACCTCAATCAATGGCTGATACCAAATGAGAGACCCCCCTGGGCACACAGAAGACTGGGCAACTTGGAAGGCACTAAACAGACTGCGCTCTGGCACCACGAGATGCAGAGCCAACTCAAGAAATGGGGCCAAAAAGTGGAATCCACGACATGCGAGTGTGGAGAAGAGCAAACCACAGACCACCTGCTGCAATGCAACCTGAGCCCTGCTACATGCACAATGGAGGACCTTCTTGCAGCAACACCAGAAGCACTCCAAGTGGCCAGATACTGGTCAAAGGACATTTAATCAACTACCAAACTCGCAAACTTTGTGTTTTGTTTGTTTGTTAAAAATGCAACACAACTGACATGATAAATAAATAAATCTACAATGGCATAATAAAGTCACGTGTCTTCTATAAAATGGCAAAAGCAAGCTGCGCTTTTGGATAATATCGAAGCCCTTTCCCCAGATTTCCCCATTTGTGCGCTTTTTCAGTTGCTAAGGTTACCTCCCCTGCGTTGCAAAAGGAAGGCAAAGCTGTGCAAAATGCACAAAAGGAAGGCACTTGGCAAAAGCAGCAGCCAGGGTTGCTCATTGCTTGAGGGCTTTCCAGCAGCGAGCGCTATTCCTGCCGTGTCTTCATTTGAAAATCAAATTATGCCGTTTGATCAAGCGGGCTGTCAAGCCATGGAAGAAGTAACACAGCATCTGCTGTTCGGTCCTTAGCGCTTTTTTCCTGGCACATTTTCCCCCAAGGAAGCAAAAAGGGGAGATTACGATCCTTCAAATAACTTCGATCTGAGCTGTAAAAAAAGCTACTGCCTTGAGCTTCTCTCACTCACTCTCTGCACAATGTATTAGTCCCATTTCAGGCAGGGAGAAACTAGCTGAACGATTTAATGTGAATCTTTTTGTGCAGGCAACATATCAGATTGTATAGACATTTGAGCATTGGATTATCACTCTGGATTCTCTGCTCTACTTTGGGCAAGTCACACTCTCTCAGCCCTAGAGAGCCACCTTACAATAGTGTGGCAGAGTCTCTTCCTTCGGAGGCTTTTAAGCAGAGGCTGGATGGCCATCTGATGAGAGTGCTTTGGTTGTGTCTTCTTGCATCACAGAAGAAGGTTGGATTGGATGGCTCTTGGAGTCTCTTCCAACTAATTAGAATCATAGAATCATAGAATCAAAGAGTTGGAAGAGACCTCATGGGCCATTCAGTCCAACCCCATTCTGCCAAGAAGCAGGAATATTGCATTCAAATCACCCCTGACAGATGGCCATACAGCCTCTGTTTAAAAGCTTCCAAAGAAGGAGCCTCCACCACACTCTGGGGCAGAGAGTTCCACTGCTGAACAACTCTTACAGTCAGGAAGTTCTTCCTCATGTTCAGATGAAATCTCCTCTCTTGTAGTTTGAAGCCATTGTTCCATTGCGTCCTAATCTCCAAGGAATCAGAAAACAAGCTTGCTCCCTCCTCCCTGTGGCTTCCTTTCTATCAAGAGGTAGTGTCCTGAGTTGCCCTTCAAAAACAGCCTTAATACAATGCTGAAAGTAAAAGAAAAATGCTTTACTTCACCAAACACAAAGGATATCAGTTGAAAAATGCAAAAGAAAGCGAGGAAGTCTTAATGCACATACAAATTAAAGTCTCTTACAAAGTCCCAAAAGAAACAGCAGTCTTCCATCAGACAACAGGCAATGATCACTAAGTCCTTAACAGCAGACACAAAGCAAGTTCAATTGGAGTGAAAACATCAGCATCAGAGTCGTTGTTACCAGTAAAAGCTGACTGCTCCTGCTTCTGATTTTTAGCCCTGAATTCCCCATGCAGTAGGTGCTAGGACGTCTCCCAATTAGCTCAACGTTTCTAGCAGCTATTCTAGCTGAACACCATCTATGCTCTGTCTCCTTTCATCTCTCTAGAAATGTGGGCACTAGTAAAACCTCATCGTCTGATTCTCCTTCTCCCTCCAATTCCTGAGCACTTCCCTCCTCCCCTTCCTCTTCCGAAAATGAGGAATTCCTAACAGGTAGTATGATAAAGAAACACGCTTAGCTATGCATTCCTTTGCTAAGTCTATTCCTCTGGACACTAAGGGTTCCTCTTTAGATAATACTGAAGACATCCTTGGTATGGTTCTTAGTTAGAGGTTCATAGGCTTCTGTTTGGAACCTTATTAGACCAGCGCAGAATTGTTCACTTGGCTGGATGTTGGTGAACTTCATCTCCAGATGTGGAAATCCAGATGTTGTTGGGCCTCCTGCATTCTTTCCCATCTGTTTTTTAGACCAGGTGGATGTTGGAGTTCAGCCTGTGATTGTGTTTCAGGATCAGGGTGCTTTGGATGTGGGGAATGATATAAATGAGGTTAAAGATGTCAATGGTTTGGTCTGTGATATTGATTCAGAGAATGACAGAGAAGAACTTATTCCAAGTGTAGTTTCCCATGAGAATGTTCCTACAGGGTATAGGGATGATGAGTTACTCCCGGAATTGCCTCTAGGGCAGGGGTAGGGAACCTTCGGCCCTCCAGGTGTGGTGGACTTCAACTCCCACAATTCCTTGAGGCTCGTGTAAGCCTTTGGGGCGAATGCCGAGCCTCAAGGAATTGTGGGAGTTGAAGTCCACCACACCTGGAGGGCCGAAGGTTCCCTACCCCTGCTCTAGGGAGTTCCCAGGATTTGGTGCTTGAAAACAACTCGGCACCATTAACTGCCTACTCTGGAACATGCAACATATCACTGTCCTTCTTTAGGGGCCCCTTCAGATCTTTGATACTGCATCTGTCATATACATGTGTGTGTGTGTGTGAATGGCTGGGTGGCCCTTTGTCAGGAGGGCTTTAATTATGTTTTCTTGCCCTGGTGCAGGCAGTTGGACTTGATGGCCTTATGACAGCATTTCTCAACCTGGGAAGACCCAGGGGAGGGTCACCAGGGGGGTGTCAGAAGGCTCACCAAAGACCACCAAAAAACACAGTATTTTCTGTTGGCCATGGGGGTTCTATGTGGGATGTTTGGCCCAATTCCATCGTTGGTGGGGTTCGGAATGCTCCGTGATTGTAGGTGAACAATGAATCCCAGTAACTACAACTCCCAAATGTCAAGGTCTATTTCCCCCCAACTCCATCTGTGTTTATATTTGGGCATATTGAGTATTCATGCCAAGTTTGGTCCAGATCCGTCATTGTTTCAGTCCACAGTGCTCTCTAGATGTAGGTGAACTACAACTCCAAAACTCAAGGTCAATGCGCACCAAACCCTTCTAGTGTTTTCTGTGGTCAAGGGAGTCCTGTATGCCACGTTTGGTTCAATTCCATCGTTGGTGGAGTTCAGAATGCTCTTTGATTGTAGGTGAACTATAAATCCCAGCAACTACAACTCCCAAATGACAAAATCGTAATTTTTTGAGTGATGGTCACTCCCTGTACTGGTCCATTTAGTTTTCTTGGCAAAAATACTGGGGTGGTTTGCCATTGCCTTCCCCAGGGATCACGCTTGGTCTGACCTCTCTGCCACGACCGTCCCGTCTTGGGTGGCCCTTCACGGTTTCGCTCATGACATCATTGAGGTGCTCAAGCTCCAGTGCCACAACAAGGCAGTGATCCTTTGCTGGAGCAATGTCCAGTCTCGATAAAATAGTAAAGAGTAGAGACCTCAGACTGGCAACAAAGATCCGCCTAGTCAAAGCCATGGTATTCCCTGTAGTCACCTACGGATGTGAGAGCTGGACCTTAGGGAAGGCTGAGCGAAGGAAGAGAGATGCTTTTGAGCTGTGGTGTTGGAGGAAAGTTCTGAGAGTGCCTTGGACTGCGAGAAGATCCAACCAGTCCATCCTCCAGGAAATAAAGCCCGGCTGCTCACTGGAGGGAAAGAGACTAGACAAAGTTGAAGTCCTTTGGCCACATCATGAGGAGACAGCAAAGCCTAGAGAAGACAATTATGCTGGGGAAAGTGGAAGGCAAAAGGAAGAGGGGCCGACCAAGGGCAAGATGGATGGATGGCATCCTTGAAGTGACTGGACTGACCTTGAAGGAGCGGGGGGTGGTGACGGCCGACAGGGAGCTCTGGCGTGGGCTGGTCCATGAGGTCACGAAGAGTCGGAGACGACTGAACGAATGAACAACAACAACAATACTCAGGGAACAAATTCATATATGAGTCTGGTTCTTTAGTCCTAGTTCTTTTGTTTTTAAGGTACTCATTATGCACAGAGCATTTTTATAATATAGAAGAAGAAGAAGAAGAAGAAGAAGAAGAAGAAGAAGAAGATAATTATTATTATCTAGAGTAACCTCATCATTAGACACATGAACCTCATTGTCACTTCCAACATCCAGAGTACCCTAATCATTAGACACAATCACAGGCTGAACTCCAACACTACTTAACAACAGATGCAACTGTCTTTTCGGCTGCATAGGTCAACAGCAAGCTAGACTATTAATTGTTGAGAGCTTACTCTGACCTGGGCTGGCTTCAAACTCATGACCTCTCGGTCAGTAGTGATTTAATGCAGCTGGCTACTAACTAGTTGCACCACAGTCTGGTCCAATAACTTTAAAAGTATTTTAAAGTCCAAAACACCTGGAGGGCCCAAGTTGGCCCATGCCTGCTAGAGAATTTGGTTTAAATTCACTGTGTTCTTTCTAGGAGAGTCAGCACCGGCTTGCATGGTGCCACCGCTTTCTTGCCTGGCTCAGCCTCCCTAGATTTACATCAAGGAAGTCAGCGTTTTATCTTAATGGGCTTTGATCCTTTCAATATGCCTTCAACAGCTTGCGGCAAGATAAATCGGGGCATTAAACCGAACAGCCAGCAAGAGTCATCCATCACCTGAAATGGGATTTCTGCTGAACCCAACATTCAGGGCATCCAGCTCAGGATATTCCACTCCGATCATTAAGAGTATTCTCAGGGCTTTGGGCACAGAAAGATCACCACCTTGTTGCCTTGATGTCTGACATTGCTTTGATTGCACTACGTAACATGATTTTTGGGTTATAAATGTCATTTCGTAATTGGTTCTATCATAAACACATGGAAAAGGTTTATTAAGCTGCAAAGAGCTTGTTTTTGCGGGCAGGATAGCCTGCAGCACATTTTGCTATAGTTTTTCCGTGAGTCTCAACCAATTCAATCCTAGTTTGTGGCAGCCACAAAAACAAAGTTTCTGGAGTATAATAACTACTTTCAAAGTAAGGACTGCACAATTAAACAGGAAATAATGCTTTTAAACCAGGAACATAAATGGATTCTGGAGCACTGCATTTTGAAATCTATATAAATAAAAACGTAATATTAGTTTGTGGGATGAGCAAAACTCAAAAACCACTGGATGAATTGACAACAAATTTGGACACAAGACACCTAACAACCCAATGTATGTCCTTCACTAAAAAAAAAATTGATTTTTGTCATTTGGGAGTTGTAGTTGCTGGGATTTATAGTTCACCTATAATCAAAGATTATTCTGAACCCCACCAACGATGGAATTGAACCAAACTTGGCACACAGAACTCCCATGACCAACGGAAAACACTAGAAGGATTTGAACTTGAGTTTGGGAGTTGTAGTTCATCTACATCCAGAGAGCACTGTGGACTCAAACAATGATCGATCTGGACCAAACTTGGCACAAATATTCCATATGCCCAAATATGGACACTGGTGGAGTTTGGGGGAAATAGACCTTGACATTTGGGAATTGTAGTTACTAGGATTTATAGTTCACCTACAATCAGAGTATTCTGTACCCCACCAATGACAGAATTGGGGCAAGCTTCCCACACAGATCCCCCATGACCAACAAAAAATATTTAGGGCCATCCAGTCCAACTCCCTACACCAGGGCAAGAAAACGTAATCAAAGCCCTCCTGACAAAGAACCATCCAGCCACAGATATAGATAGATATGATTCATACACACAGACATAGTCTCATAGATTTGAAAGGGACGCCTAAATTTGAATACTGGTGGAGTTGGGGGGGGATTGATTTTGTTGTTTGGGAGTTGTAGTTGCTGGGATTTATAGTTCACCTACAATCAAAGAGCATTCTCAACCCCACCAATGATGGAATTGAACCAAACTTGGCACACAGTTCTCCCATGACCAACAGAAAATACTGGAAGGGTTTGGTGGGCAGTGTCCTTTGGTTTTGGAGTTGTAGTTCACCTACATCCAGAGATCACTGTGGACTCAGACAGTGATGGTTCTGGACCAAACTCGCTTCGGCAGCACATATACTAAAAATTGGAACGATACAGAGAAGATTAGCATGGCCCCTAAAAAACCGCATTGAGTCGCCGCCTCAGGCTGATATATGCGGTATACAAATAGAGTAAATAAATAAATAAATAAATAAACTCGACACGAATACTCAATATGCCCAAATGTGAACACTGGTGGAGTTTGGGGAAAATAGAATCTTGACATTTGGGAGTTGTAGTTGCTGGGATTTATAGTTCACCTACAATCACAGAGCATTCTGAATCCCACCAACGATAGAATTGGGCCAAAGCTCTCACACAGAACCCCCATGTGGGCCACAGCAACGCGTGGCAGGGACGGCTAGTAATATATAATACTGATTGTATTGTCGAAGGCTTTCATGGCCGGAATCACTGGGTTGTTGTAGGTTTTTCCGGGTTATATGGCCATGTTCTAGAGGCATTTTCTCCTGATGTTTCACCTGCATCTATGGCATCTGGGAATGAAAAAAATATTTTTTTAAACCTAAATTCATGTTGTAATTATATTCTGAGTAAACTGTAATTGCAATGCATCAAATGTTATAATATTTATGCCAAAACAAGTTATATCTATATGCATTTTACATTCTGTAAAGGGCGGGAACTGCATTCACTATGTTTCGTTCCAAGATCCTGTGTGGATAGTGAAATCTTATAATGGGATGCCCAAATCCCATTGTAAACAATGGCATAGCAAATTGGTGTTCCTTAATATAAAACGGCAAAACCAGGGTTTGGATTTTGGAGGTTTTTATGAAAATGGTCAAGCCTTGGGTGGTTGAATTTGTGGGTACAGAATCCATGGATATTCTAAAAATAACTTTAAAATATCAGGTCGGAGCAGTGATCCCTACATTTCTAGGCATATTATTCCTCTAAATCCACCACATCCAGAAGGGAACGCTAGACTAGAGTATGAGAAAAGAGGGCCTGTTCTGCTGAATGTGGACGTTGTGTTTTCCTCTTTATAATGCAGGAAGGGCACGCAAACACCATCCAGACCCTTCTCTCCCTCGGTGCTGATGTGAACGCTAAAGATGGGAAAGATCGAACAGGTAAATAAATATTCTCTCACACCCTCTCCTGTTTAATTATATTGCAGAAGGCATTTCTTTCAACCTACACCACACTATTATAGCACTTTGACCCTAGTCATGGCTCCTTCCTATGGAATCCAGGGATTTGTAGTTTTGTAAGGTATTCAGAATCATAGAGTCATAGAATCAAAGAGTTGGAAGAGACCTCATGGGCCATCCAGTCCAACCCCATTCTGCCAAGAAGCAGGAATATTGCATTCAAATCACCCCTGACAGATGGCCATCCAGCCTCTGTTTAAAAGCTTCCAAAGAAGGAGCCTCCACCACACTCCGGGGCAGAATTCTCAGCCAGAGAGCTTTCATGCCTCCCTAAGCTACAAGTAAAGTAAGACCCTCGCCCATATTAATGGAACAACAACAACAACGTGTTGTCGAAGGCTCCCATGGCCGGGATCACTGGGTTGTTGTAAATTTTTCAGGCTGTATGGCCATGCTCCAGTAGCATTCTTTCCTGATGTTTCCTCTGCATCCTCAAAGGTTTGTTCAGAGGTCTGTTGGAAATGAGGCAAGTGGAGTGTATATATCAGGCTTGCTAAATGCAACACTTATACTTGCCTCAAACAAACAAGGGTTCATTCTCCAATCCCTGGACATTCCACAGATACACACACACACACACAGACGTTGCTGTGGCCCAGTCTCGCGATCTGGAAAATAAAGTAATGAGAAAGTGTTGGTTTCTAATATATGTAATTTCTTTATGCTTGTGGGGAAACAGCACTTCTTGCTGTTTCTTTGTCAGTGTTGATGTGGAGATTGTCGGGTTTGCCTACTCTGGAACATGCAACATAGAATTGTCCTTCTTTAGGGGTCCCTTTCAAATCTATGATACTATATATGTATGTGTGAATCATATCTATCTATATCTATCTATGGCTGGGTGGCTCTTTGTCAGGAGGGCTTTGATTACGTTTTCTTGCCCTGGTGAAGGGAGTTGGACTGAATGGCCTTAAGTTTTTTCTTTTGGTCAAGGGGGTTCTGTGTGGGAAGTTTGCCCCAATTCTGTCATTTGTGGAGTTCAGAATGCTCTTTGATTATAGCTGAACTATAACTCCCAGTAACTACAACTCCCAAATGTCAAGGTCTGTTTCCCCCAAAATCCATCTGTATTCATATTTGGGCATATGGAATACTCCTGCCAAGTTTGGTCCAGATCCATCATTGTTTGAGTCCACAGTGCTCTCTGGATGTAGGTGAACTACAACTCCCAAACTCAAGCCCAATGCCCATCAAACCCTTCTAGTGTTTTCCGTTGGTCATGGGAGTCCTGTGTGCCAAGTTTGGATCAATTCTATTGTTGGTCAAGTTCAGAATGCTCTTTGATTGTTGGTGAGCTATAAATCCCAGCAACTACAACTCCCAAATGACAAAATCAATTTTTTGAGTGATGGTCACTCCTTGGGTTAGTAGGTGCCTTGTGGCCAAATGTGATGGCAATTTGTCCAGTGGTTTTTGAGTTATGTTAATCCCACAAACAAACATTATATTTTTATTTTTATAGATAGATACGCACACACACACTCCACTTGCCTCACTTCAAACCTCTGCACAAACCTCTGATAATGCTTGCCACAGATGCAGGCAAAACATCAGGAAAGAATGCCATACAGCCCGAAAAACTCACAGCAACCCAACAGCAACAACAGTAATATCAAAACAAATATGTAGAGCTGATGTTAACCCCTTCAGCTTTAGGACTCTTTCATATCCTCCTGAGATTTGTAGTTTACCCAGGAGCCCTCACAGTTCTCAGTGAGTTCTAGCAACTCATTCAACTACAAATCTGAGGATTCCATAGGATTAAGCTGGACTCATAATGCTGTCATTGTCATTGTGCAGCGTGAAAAGGCCCCTTAGTGTGGTGTTGTTGTTGTTCTTCTGCCTGCTTCCTCCCACAGCCCTGCATATGGCGTGCGCTGGGCAGCATACCTCGTGTGCGCACGTTCTCCTCGAGGCGGGACTGCAAGATTCGCCAGACTTCTCTGGAACACACGCCTGGCAGGTGGCCAGGAAGCCGAGCCTCCTCCAGCTTTTCGAGAAGACAAGTGTGAGCGCATGAAAACCTGCATTTATGGCAAAGAGAACAGGGAACTTTCTTTCCAGCATCTCCTATTTTTGCTGCCAATTTATGGGGAATATTTATACTTGCCTAGGGGTCTGCTTCCCTGCAAGTCCTATCCATTCCCTGCCTTGAGGATTGAAAAACCTTTCTGGAGCAAACATTCAGTCCTGTTGGAAGACTTTTTTGAGTTGGTGATGGTGTCCACCTTGGGTCTTGTGCCAAAAAAGAGAGGTGGGAAAATAAAGACATTTGCTTGTTTGATAAAGCAGAGTTGGATAAGTTTAGTGAGTTCAGAAGCCAACATTCTGGAGACCCCCCAGGGGCTGCTCAGAATGCCAAAACTGCCAGAAAGAATATATACTAAAGGGAAAGGTTTCCCCTCGACATTAAGTCCAGTCGTGTCTGACTCTGGGGAGTGGTGCTCATCTCCATTTCTAAGCCGAAGAGCCGGCATTGTCCATAGACACCTCCAAGGGCATGTGGCCAGCATGACTGCATGGAGACTTCCCCGTCGCAACGGTACCTATTGATCTACTCTGTTGTATTCCAGAGCAGGAACGTCTATATCATTAAACATCACACCACTTGGGTATAATCAGCAAGTCGTTGATTGAAGAATATATATAAGCAAAGTAGTAAACATGGTAAAAACGGAATAGTCCTAAGATGAAAGATAGTCCATGAGCTTCAAGGCACAAAGGTAAAACACAATTTTATTTGTTTGTTTATTTATTTATTTATTTATTTATTTATTGTGTCAGGAGCAACCAGACATTTGTATCACATTTTTAACAAAGCAAACAAACAAACAAACAGACAGACAGACAGACAAAACACAAAGTTTGCAAGCTTGGTAGTTGATTAAATGTCCTTTGACCAGTATCTGGCTCCTTGGAGTGCCTCTGTTGTTGCCTCAAGAAGGTCCTCCATTGTGCATGTGCAGGGCTCAGGTTGCATTGCAGCAGGTGGTCTGTGGTTTGCTCTTCTCCACACTCGCATGTTGTGGACTCCACTTTGTGGCCCCATTTATTAAGGTTGGCTCTGCATCTTGTGGTGCCAGAGCGCAGTCTGTTCAGTGCCTTCCAAGTCGCCCAGTCTTCTGTGTGCCCAGGAGGGAGTCTCTCATTGGTATCAGCCATTGATTGAGGTACTGGGTTTGAGCCTGCCACTTTTGGACTCTCATCTGCTGAGGTGTTCCAGGGAGTGTCTCTGTAGATCTTAGAAAACTATTTCTAGATTTAAGTCGTTGACTTGCTGGCTGATGCCCAAACAAGGGATGAGCTGGAGATGTCTCTGCCTTGGGTCCTTTCACTATTGGCTGCTACTTCCCGGCGGATGTCAGGTGGTGCAATACCGGCTAACAGTGTAGTTTCTCCAGTGGTGTAGGGTGCAGACACCCCGTGATAATGCGGCATGTCTCATTAAGAGCCAGATCCACTGTTTTAGGTAAAACACAAGATCCAAAGACATAAAATCCATAGAACAAGGCAGCAAGAAAATCCAATACAGAGATCAGGAGCCTGGCAAAAACTTGGAACATGAAACTAGGAACACTTGGAAGCAAGACTGTCATGAAGTTCTAATGTTGATGAGACTGACCTAAGTCTTTCCCTTGTATCAATATAAAGCTTTTCCTGACCCCAGAATCGAAAGGAAAACATTTCTTTTGCCCATACAACCAGATAGGATTTCTTACCTTTCATTTCCTGCAATTGAATTGACCTTTGTTGCGCCTGAGAACTTTGTCGCTGTTTACAAAAGCCTTGCTTTCTATCATCAATCTCATTTAATTCTGCACTTGAAAAATCATCCCCAGAAGACAGCTGTTTCTCAGAGAAAGAATGTTAAGGGCCCTTCCCAGGAATGTGACCTTATGAATCTGCAGGAGAAACACTCCATTCATAAGACACCTTGGGCCTCTCGCCTGGGCTTAAGTCTCATCCCCAGTACCGACAGACCATTAACCCCATTACCATCATGAACATCAGACACAGTCATGGGCTGAACTACAACATACTCACATTTGCATGTTTTCGAACTGCTAAGTTGGCAGAAGCTGGGGCTAATAGCGGGAGCTCACCCGCTCCCCGGATTCGAACCACTGACCTTTCAGTCAGCAAGTCCAGCAGCTTAGTGGTTTAACCCGCTGCACCACCAGTGCTCCAGCATATAGTAGGCATGGGTAAACTTTAATTCCCACAATTCCTAACACTGTTGAATTAATATTTTAATTAAATCCTTCCAAACTTAAATCACGAAGCCGAACAATGCATGCGATTTTATTCTCCTCTCTTCCTCCTAAATCTTGGCAGAACACAATCCAGTTAATTCATCCAGCCGCTTTGAGTCGCTGAAGACTGATTCGGCAGGCCCAGGCAAGCATCCCTATGAAAAATGCGATGCGACTACGAAGTGTGTTTTTATGTGTGCAAGGGATCACCCTTTCCGCAGACTCAGCAGCCAAAGTACTTAGGAAGGCTTTACGTCCGCTCCATGGTTTGCATCTGTCACAGAGGGACCCGTCCTCCAGGCCTGTCTCGCTCGGACTTTCCCTTTCGGTCAACCGGAACGGCGAAAGCTTTCTGCTTCCTTAAGCCTTCCATTAGGGAGCAGAAAATTTGATTTGCTTGTAATAATGATTTCTCCTGCTCCGGTTGTGAATCGCAAACAGCATCCCTGCTTCATTTCACACCGTGAGCGAAAGGTTTACTTTCAGGGCGCAGCTCATTGAAAGGCGGGAGATCCGTGTCCAGCAGGATCTCTTCTGAGATGGAGGCGGCTTATTTGGTTTTCTTTGACATTGTAGGGTACTTATTTACTTACTTGGGCAATCCCTCGTAGTCCGAGGATGATGGTCCTCCAAGGTAGGTGTTCTGGCGGTGGGTCCATAGGTGACTGTGGAGCCCTATTCTTGACCTGCATCTTCTCCCACAGTGAGGACGTTGGTTTCCAGGTGGAAGGCGTCCCGGTCGGGGTTGGCTTGACGCACCTTCCTCTTGGCACATTTCTCTCTTTCACCCTCCATTCGTGCCTCTTCAAATTCTGCAGCACTGCTGGTCACAGCTGACCTCCAGCTGGAGCGCTCAAGGGCCAGGGCTTCCCAGTTCTCAGTGTCTATGCCAGAGTTTTTAACGTTGGCTTTGAGCCCATCTTTAAATCTCTTTTCCTGTCCACCAACATTCCGTTTTCCGTTCTTGAGTTCGGAGTAGAGCAACTGCTTTGGGAGACGGTGGTCGGGCCTCTGGACAATGTGGCCGGTCCAGCGGAGTTGATGGCGGAAGACCAATGCTTCAGTGTTGGTGGTCTTTACTTCTTCCAGCATGCTGACATTTGTCCGCTTGTCTTCCCAAGAGATTTGCAGGATTTTCCGGAGGCAGCGCTGACGGAATCGTTCCAGGAGTTGCATGTGACGTCTGTAGACAGTTCACATTTTGCAGGCATATAGCAGGGTTGGGAGGACAATAGCTTTATAGACAAGCCCCTTGGTATCCCTACGGATGTCCCAGTCCTCAAACACTCTCTGCTTCATTGGGACAAATGCTGCACTCACAGAGCTCAGGCGGTGTTGTATTTCAGTGTCAATGTTGATGTCTGTATACTGTCCACGTCTCGCAAGCGTATATCAGGGTTGGGAGGACAACAGCTTCATAAACAAGCACCTTGGTCTCCCTACAGATGTTCCGGTCCTTAAACACTCTCTGCTTCATTGAGACAAACGCTGCACTCGCAGAGCTCAGGCGGTGTTGTATTTCAGTGTCGATGTTGGTGGAGAGGTGGCTGCCAAGGGAGCGGAAATGGTCCACGTTTCCTAATGTTACACCATTAAGCTGTATCTCTGGCATTGGAGAGGGATTGGCTGGTGACTGCTGGAAGAGCACTTTGGTTTTCCCGATGTTTAATGACAAGCCGAGCTGCTCGTATGCTTCTGTGAAGGTGTTTAGAGCAGCTTGTAAGTCTTCTTCTGAATGCACACAGACGACGTTGTCATCAGCATACTGGAGTTCTATCATAGATGTTGTTGCAGGGTAGGTTTAGAGGAAAGCCTTGGGATCAGATGGGAGTTCCAAGAGATTAGCCATTATAGGGAAAAATAATCATTGCAGAATTACAAATGGGTTAAAGTTAAATGCATTTAAAAATAAATAAAATATAAGAAAAAAATTCCGGAATTATTGTTAAAATTGCAAAAATAATCATTGCAGAATTACAAAATATGTTAAGGTTAAATGCATTTAAAAATAAACAAAATATAGGGGAAAAAATCCAGAATTATGTTTAAAATTGCAAAAATAACCACTATTTATTTATTTATTTATTTACTTCATTTGTTGACCGCCGTTCTCAGCCCTAGGGCGACTCACGGTGGTGTACAACATGTAAAAACAGTTTACAATAAGTAACACAACAAAATATCAACATAACTATCAATGTATAACAATAATATAATTACACTAAATCATCCGCGCCGTCTCATCATAGAATCGTAAACCAATCTCGTAATCCGTATTCCGTTCCAGTCGTCATTGCCAATTGTTGTAGCACTTAGTTAAACGCCTTCTCAAATAACCATGTCTTTAGGCTCTTGCGGAATGACATAAGGGAGGGCGCCTGTCTGATGTCTACAGGGAGGGTGTTCCACAGCCGGGGGGCCACCACCGAGAAGGCCCTATCTCTCGTCCCCGCCAGACGTGCCTGTGAGGCAGGCAGGATCGAGAGAAGGGCCTCCCCAGATGATCTCAAGGCCCTCGTGGGCTCATAGGCCGAGATGCGGTCAGAAAGGTATTTTGGGCCGGAACCGTTTAGGGCTTTGTAGGACAACACCAGCACCTTAAATTGGGCCCGGTAGCAGATCGCAGCCAGTGGAGCTGGAACAACAAGGGCGTTGTGTGCTCCCTGCGTCCCGCTCCTGTTAGTAACATGGCTGCCGCGCGCTGGACTAGCTGAAGCTTCCGGGCCGTCTTCATAGAGAGCGTTGCAGTAGTCAAGGCGGGATGTGACCAGAGCGTGTACCACCGTGGCCAAGTCAGACTTCCCAAGGTACGGGCACAGCTGGCGCACGAGCCTAAGCTGTGCAAATGCTCCCCTGGTCACCGCTGAAACCTGGGGATCCAGGCTCAGCGATGAATCCAGGATCACACCCAAGCTGCGAACCTGCGCCTTCAAGGGGAGTGCGACCCCATCCAGCACAGGCTGTAACCCTATACCCTGTTCGGCCTTGCGACTGACCAGGAGTACCTCTGTCTTGTCTGGATTTAATTTCAGTTTGTTCGCCCTCATCCAGACCGTTACAGCGGCCAGGCACCGGTTCAGGACCTCGACAGCCTCCTTAGTAGCAGGTGGAAAGGAGTGACAGAGTTGGACATCATCTGCGTACAGATGACACCGCACCCCGAAACTCCGGATGATCTCACCCAGCGGCTTCATGTAGATGTTAAACAGCATGGGGGACAGTATAGAGCCCTGTGGAACCCCACAGGTCAAAGGCTGTGGTGTTGAACAGGTGTCCCCCAATGACACCTTCTGGGTGCGGCCTTCCAGAAATGACTGGAGCCACTGCAGCACAGTGCCCCCGAGACCCATTCCCGCAAGGCGCCCCAGAAGGATACCGTGGTCGACGGTATCGAAGGCCGCTGAGAGGTCCAGGAGCACCAACAGGGACACACTCCCCCTGTCTAGCTCCCGGCGCAGATCATCCACTAAGGCGACCAAGACCGTCTCAGTCCATGTCCCGGTCTGAAACCAGACTGTGCCGGATCCAGATAATCCGTGTCTCTCAAGAATACCTGGAGTTGTGAGGCCACCACGCTTTCCATGACTTTGCCCAAAAAGGGGAGATTGGAAACAGGCCGAAAGTTGTCAAATTTAGTGGGGTCCAATGATGGTTTCTTCAACAGCGGTTTTATAATAGCTTGTTTTAAGCTCGCTGGAATCTTGCCTTCCCGAAGGGAGGCATTAACCACCATTGTTACCCACTCAGCCAATCCCCCTCTGGCCTCCTTCAGAAGCCAGGATGGGCAGGGGTCTAGGATGGACGTGGTGGGCCTCATTCCTCCAAGTATCTTGTCCACATCCTCGGGCTTCACAAACTGAAAAGAATCCATCAAAATGGGACAAGCCGGTGCTCGTGTCACATCCTCAGAGACTGCATTTAACATGGTGTCCAGACCAGAACGGATCAAGGCGACTTTGTCTGCAAAGAACCGAGCAAATGCTTCGCAGCGCGTGGCCGAATTGTCAGGGCTCCCGCCTGAGGTGGCGGGAGTTAAAAGACCTCTAACAATCCGGAACAACTCCGCTGGACGGTTCCTTGCAGACGCAATAGTGGCCGCAAAGAAAGTTTTCTTTGCGGCTTTTATTGCCGCGGCATATGCCCTTAGAAAGGACACAAACCGTGCTCGATTTGACTCGCTCGGATCCGAACGCCACACGCTCTCTAGTTCCCTCTTCGCTTCATCACTGCCAGCTCCTCAGTAAACCAAGGAGCTGGTTTAGCTCGGCTACTTATTTATTTATTTATTTATTTATTTACTTTGCTTATATACCGCTGTATCTCAAGCCCGAAGGCGACTCACAGCGGTTCACAAACAGTAAAAACAGTAGAAACAGCAGTGGTTCCATACAACATATAAAAATTGACTTAACACATTATCCATAAATTACCAATAAGCAATTACAATGCACAATTATTATGAAAAACAACTGTACCCAATCTTCTCATCATCCAAGCGTAGTCCAGGTTCGTCGTCCATTGTTCCATTCCTATATTCCATTACCAGATTGCACTAAATTACTCAAACGCCTGCACAAACATCCAGGTCTTCACCTTTTTGCGGAATACCATTAGAGATGGTGCTAGTCTAATGTCCGTAGGAAGGCGTTCCACAGCCGAGGAGCCACCACCGAGAAGGCCCTATCTCTCGTCCCCGCCAGCCGTGCTTGAGAAGCAGGCGGGATCGAGAGCAGGGCCTCCCCGGAAGATCTCAAAGTCCTGGTAGGTTCATAGGCAGAGATGCAGTTAGATAGGTAGCTTGGGCCAGAACCGTTTAAGGCTTTATAGGCCAACGTCAGCACCTTGAATTGAGCCCGGTAGCAAATCGGCAGCCAGTGGAGTTGGCGCAACAGGGGGTTGTATGCTCCCTGCGCTCCGCTCCTGTTAAAATCATGGCTGCCGAGCGTTGGACTAGTTGGAGCTTCCAAGCTGTCTTCAAAGGCAACCCCACGTAGAGAGCGTTGCAGTAGTCTAAACGGGATGTAACCAGAGCGTGGACTACCGTGGCCAAGTCAGACTTCCCAAGGTACGGGCGCAGCTGGCGCACAAGCTTTAGCTGTGCAAATGCTCCCCTGGTCACCACCGAAACCTGGGGTTCCAGGCTCAGCGATGAGTCCAGGGTCACACCCAAGCTGCGAACCTGCGTCTTCAGGGGGAGTGCGGCCCCATCCAACACAGGCTGTAACCCTATGCCCTGTTCGGCCTTGCGACTGACCAGGAGGACCTCTGTCTTGTCTGGATTCAATTTCAATTTGTTCGCCCTCATCCAGACCGTCACAGCGGCCAAGCACCGGTTCAGGACCTGGACAGCCTCCTTAGTAGCAGGTGGAAAGGAGTGACAGAGTTGGACATCATCCGCGTACAGATGACACCGTACCCCGAAACTCCGGATGATCTCCCCCAGCGGCTTCATGTAGATGTTAAACAACATGGGAGACAATATTGAGCCCTGAGGAACCCCACAAGACAATGGTTGTGGGGTTGAACAGGTGTCCCCCAACAACACCTTCTGAGATCGACCCTCCAGGAATGACCGGAGCCACTGCAAAACAGTACCTCCAAGACCCATCCCGCGAGGCGTCCCAGAAGGATACCGTGGTCGACGGTATCGAAGGCCGCTGAGAGGTCCAGCAGCACCAACAGGGACACACTCCCCCTGTCGAGCTCCCGGCGCAGATCATCCACTAAGGCGACCAAGGCTGTCTCGGTACCATGTCCCGGCCTAAAGCCAGACTGTGCCGGGTCTAGATAATCCGTGTCTACCAAGAATACCTGGAGTTGTGAGGCCACCACACGTTCCAAGACTTTGCCCAAGAAGGGGAGATTGGAAACTGGCCGATAGTTGTCGAATTTAGTGGGGTCCAGTGATGGTTTCTTCAACAGCGGTTTTATTATAGCTTGTTTTAAGCTCGCTGGAATCTTGCCTTCCCGAAGGGAAGCATTAACCACCACCTTAACCCACCTTACTTGAGAGGGGACGTTCCGGAGCGATCATGTCAATTGCCCTGGCCATCTCCCCATTCCAGAGAGCGACCAAGGCCTCGACATGGTCACCTACCGAGGTGGCGGGAAAATCCCCAAGAGCCGTCAGGAATCCATTCGGATCCATAAGCCTCCTGGGGCGGACCATCTTAATGGGTCCTCCACCTTTGCAGAGGTTAGGGGCGCAGTGAGCCTAAATCTGATCAGGAAGTGGTCAGTCCATGGCAACGGAGAGATGGACAACTCCTCCACACCGCCACCCTGCTCCCATCCCTGGCAGAAAACCAAGTCCAATGTATGTCCAGCACAGTGGGTGGGGCCAGATATTTGTTGGGACAGCCCCATGGTTGCCATGGCAGACATGAAGTCCTGAGCCGCTCCTGTGAGGGTCGCCTCGGCATGGATATTGAAGTCTCCCAGCACGAGAAGCCGTTGAGACTCCAACGCCAGGCTCGAGACTACCCCCGCTAGCTCAGGTAGGGAGACTGTAGTGCAGCGAGGTGGACGGTACACTAACAGAATCCCTATTCTGTCCCGGTCACCCACCCTCAGGTGGACGCATTCAAAATTTGTGGTCTGCGGGATGGGGCACCTGGTCAGATGGATGGAATCTCTATAGACCACTGCGACCCCGCCTCCCCGACCTCCGGATCTCGGTTGGTGCTGCACGGAGAAGCCTGGAGGACAAAGCTGGGTTAGATTCACTCCTCCAGCTTCATCCAGCCAGGTCTCCGTGATGCACGCCAGATCTGCCCGCTCATCCAGGATTAGATCCTGGATAAAGGATCTACAGGTTAAATACATTTAAATAAATAAAATAAAATAAAATGCATTTAAAAATAAACAAAATATAGGGGAAAAAATCCAGAATTATGTTTAAAATTGCAAAAATAATCATTGCAGAATTACAAGTATGTTAAGGTTAAATGCATTTAAAAATAAATAAAATATAAGAAGTTCAGGGTGTATATTTTTAAAACTCTGAAACATTTTTTTATAATTATATATTTATAATTATATTTATAATTTATACATTTATAAATTACATTATAAATATATTTATATATTTATAATACAATTTATATGTTTATAATTTATAATTATATAATTACATATTCATGCGCCAAAGATTTTGCAAGACACCCTTTCCCACAATTTATATATTTATAATTATATATGTATGCGCCAAAGACTTTTATAGGGAAAAAATTCCAGAAAATTGCAAAAATTAATAATTGCAAAATTAATAATTATTAATTTTTAATTAATAATTAATAAATTGCAAACATTAATAATTGCAGAATTACAAATATTTTAAGGTGAAATGCATTTAAAAATAAATAAAATATAAGAAGTTCAGGGTGTATGTATTTATTTGGAGCTCAGAACCTCATTATGCACCAAAAACTTTGCAAGGCAACCTTTCCAAGTCCCTTCTCGCTTCTGCGCATGCGCCAAATCTCCCAGGCTCTGACGTCAGCAGGAGCCAACCAGCATGGCAGCGGCGCCGAGGGGGCGTGGCCTTCCCCCTTTCGCCCCGCCCCTTAGCGACAGCGTCTCTTAGAAGGGAGGGGAGGAAACAAAAAGTTGATTGACGTCGCCAGGGAGACCAATGACGGCGCCGGAGCGGCTCAGACACCACCTCGAGCTCCTCCCATTTTTTTTGGCCCAATGGAGAGGCCTGGGGCGGCAGGAGGGTCCCGGCAAGCCCCGCCCACCCCACGAAGCCCCGCCCCCCAGCTGGAGAGGGTGAAGGCGCCAGGAAGCTCCGCCCCAATCCTGGGAGTCCACGCCCACGCCACGCCCCCTGGACAAAATCCCGCCCCCCTGGCGCGGTCTCCTCACAGCGGCGTTGGCAGAAGCGACTCCATTTTGCGCTCCTCCTCATCCTCCTCCCGCGAAGGAAGCGAAGCCCTCGCCGGCCCTCCTCCACCTCCTCCTCCTCCTCGGCGCCGCCGCCAGCAGGTCCTCTTCGCCGCCGCCATGAACGAGGAGTATGACGTGATCGTGCTAGGCACAGGCCTCACGGTGAGCGAGCGAACGAGCGGGGAAAGGGGAGCTAATCGAGGCAGGCTCCGCAGAGAGGCCTAGGCCGCGCCCCCCCTACTCCTCCTCCCTTGTCCCTTCAGGGCCTCCGTAGACATCTCTCTTTCCCTGTAGGGAATACTCTTACTACTATTAGCAATAATATAGGGATACACTGACAATATACAAATTATATACCAAGTTATATGATAGTATATATAATATATAATATATAATATACTATATAATATAATATATATATTTATTATAATATAATTTATATTATATAATATAATATATAATATAGTATAATAGTATAGTACTATGTAGTATATAATGTTAATATTGTGCTATTATAATGATATATTTTATATGATAGTATGTGGCGCAGTGGGTTAAAGCACTGAGCTGCTGAGCTTGTTGATCGAAAGGTCGCAGGTTCAATTCCGGGGAGCGGCGTGAGCTTCCGCTGTCAGCCCTAGCTTCTGCCAACCTAGCAGTTCGAAAACATGCAAGTGTGAGTAGATCAATAGGTACCGCTCCGGCGGGAAGGTAACGGCGCTCCATGCAGTCATGCCGGCCACATGACCTTGGAGGTGTCTACGGACAACGCTGGCTCTTCGGCTTAGGAAATGGAGATAAGCACCACACCCCAGAGTCAGACATGACTGGACTTAATGTCAGGGGACTACCTTTACATTTACCTAGTGTTATACTACTAACAATAATATAGGGATACACTGCCAATATACAAATTATATGCCAAATTATATAGTATATATAATATACATATAATATTGATAATATTATAATGTAATACAATGTAGTACTACTACTAATAATATAATATGATATTATAATTAGATATTTTTATTAAATGTAATATTACTAATATTACAGTATAATGTTATAGTACTATGTAATATATAATATTAATATTGTGTTATGGTTATGATATACTACTAACAATAATATAGGGATACACTGCCAATATACAAATTATATGCCAAATTATATGATAGTATATGACGTGTAATATCATATCTATAAAAATAAGATACGGAAATCTTGAAATTTATTTTTTCCTTTAGTTTCTGCGCCTTCATCTCATTCTGCCGCGTCCTTCTCAAATATATATGTGTGTGTGTTGTGGAGGCTTCTCATTCTGCCTTCTCAAATATATGTGTGTGGCTACTCCTTTGGACACTTTTCAGCAGAGGCAGGATGGCCATCTGTTGGGGGTGCTTTGACTGCGATTTTCCTGCTTCTTGGCAGAATGGGTTTGGATTGGATGGCCCACCAGGTCTCTTCCAACACTAGGATTCTATGATTCTATATAATAATAATAATAATATTCTATATATTGTTATTCTATATAATAATAATATATATTATAATTCATAATAATAATAATAATAATAATTATATGTAATAATATATTATAACATAATAATTTATTAATATAGAAATACAATTCAAGATATATACACACATATAAAATGATATATATCAAAATAAGTTATGAAAATCTTGAATTTTTTCCCTTTAGTTTCTACTCCTTTATCTCATATCTCCTATCAAGTCCCCCCCTCTCTCTATATATATATATACACACACACACAAATCAATATATATATATACACATATCAAATGATATATTTAAAAAGTACGAAAATCTTGAAATTTATTTTTTTATTTACGTTCTACTCTAGCTCACATCCCTCTCAAATATATATATATATACACACACACACATATAATATATATACAAATAAGGTCTTGAAATTAATTTTTTCCTTTAGTTTCTGCCCCTTTATCTCGTATCTACTGTGTGTGTGTGTGTATATATATATATATATATATACACACACACACATACACACACACACACATATACATTAATATAAGCACATATAAGGTAAAATATATGAAATAAGGTGTGAAAATCTTGCCCCAGGCACTAACAAAAATTCCTTTAGTTTTGTGCTTCTTTATCTCTTACTTATCTCCTGCCACATTCCTCTCAAATATATAGAAATGTTAATATATACACATATGATATCATATATTAATATATATGTATATGTGTGACCTTTTCTCATTTATTTGAGTTCCCTCCATTCTTGCATATCTCCTGCTATCATGTCTCCTATCTATATTTTAAAAAATCATTTTAGTTCCTCATCCTTTTTTACATATCTCCTTGGTATGTTCCTCTCATTTAATCAATCTTATTTTTTTATTTTTTTATCACATCCCACCCTCTATATGTAACATTTCTCATTTATATTTGTTCTCTATTATCATTAAAAGTGGAATTTTCCTCATTCATTCTAGGTTTTTTCTCCTTCACACATATCTCCCTTTGTCATCTTGATTTCAGGATTTCATTTTAATTTTTTTCATTGGTTTTACTTCCCCTCTCCCTTCTCATGTGCCTCCTTCTGTCATGCCCCTCTCAAATATAAGTATCATGTCCCTTCCCCACTCTTACATGTCTTCTTCTGTCATATCTCCCTCCAAAAATATTTTTGAGGTCTCATTTATTTTTATTCCCTGCACTGTTTTCATATACTTCTTTTTTTCATGCCCTTTTCAAAAAATAGAAATGTTTGACATTTTTCTGTTTACTCCCCTGGTCCATTCTCATGCATCTCCTTCTGTCCCTCTCAAAACTATTTTCTCCTATATTTTAGTGCCTTCCCCATTGTCACACCCCCTTTTTTGAATTTTCTCTCATTTATTTCAGTTCCATATTCTTCTCATGCGTCTCCATCTTTAATATCTCTATCAAAAAATTTTAAAAAATGAATTTTCTCTCATTTTAGTATTTTTGCCCTCTTCTGTCACATCCCTTGGAAAGAAAATTCTCTCACATCTCATTCATTTTAGTTTCTTGGTCTGTTTTCATATATCTCTTTCTGTCACATGGTTTAAAATATTTTGGGGTTTTCTTCTTCTTCTTCTTTTTTCAGTTTTCTGCTCTTTTTCTTTCAAGTCACAATTCTTTAGATTTCTCTTGATTAGTCCCAACAGGGACAAATTTGGGGAAACAGTTTTTGAATGATAGTCAACTTACAGGTAAATCCAGTTGATTTCATGGGTTTGGTCTGGTTGGGGCTAACAATAGGTTTTACACCAACCATTCCCTTTTTCTTTCTTTTTGTGGCTTAACAGATGGGACTTCCCTGCAAGGGATTCTCCTTAAAGAGCATCTGTTGTGGCTTCCCATTGTAATGGATTGCTCCTCCCACTCCCCATTTTGAAGTTTTGTACTGCTCTTTGGGTATTTGTTTGTTGTACTGATCAAGTGTTACTTGACATACTAGATCAGTGTTTCTCAACCTAGGGGCCGGGACCCCTGGAGGGGTCACGAGGGGGTGTCAGAGGGTCACCAGAGACCATCAGAAAACACAGTATTTTCGGTTGGTTATGGGGGCTCTGTGTGGGAAGTTTGGCCCAATTCTATCATTGGTGGAGTTCAGTGTGCTATTTGATTGTAGGTGAACTATAAATCACAGCATCTGCAACTTCCAAATACCGCCCTGAGTCGCCTTTGGGCTGAAATGGGCGGGATAGAAATAATGTAAATAAATGTAAATAAAAAATAAATGTCAGAGTCTATTTCCCCCAAACCCTACCAGTGTTAACATTTGGGCATATTGAGTATTTGTGCCAAATTTGGTCCAGATCTATTATTGTTTGAGTCCACAGTGTTCTCTGGATGTAGGTGAACTACAACTCCAAAATGCACGGTCAATGCCCACCAAACTCTTCCAGTATTTTTTGTTGGTCACGGGAGTTCTGTGTGCCAGGTTTGGTTCACTTCCATTTTTGGTGGAGTTCAGAATTCTCTTTGATTGTAGGTGAACTATAAATCCCAGCAACTACAACTCCCAAATGACAAAATCAATCCCCCCAACCCCATCAGTATTCAAATTTGGGCATATTAGATAGTTTAAAACATTTGGCCTGCATATCAGATATTTACATTATGATTCATAACAGTAGCAAAATTACAGTTATGAAGAAGCAATGAAAATAATGGTTGGGGGTCACCACATGAGGAACTGTATTAAGGGGTCACGGCATTAGGAAGATTGAGAACCACTGTACTAGATCATCACATGACACTTTAAAGCACTGCTATCCCACTTGAAATCCTATGGCAACCTCCTGCAGAATCCTGGAGTTTGTATTTTTTAACCTAGGACTTCTCTGGCTGATAATTTTAAAGGCTCCTCCCCAAATTGCAAATTCTGGCATTCCACGGGAGTCAGCCATCGGATTTAAAGTGTGATTACAGTCAGCGTCTCTCCGCCTCTACAGAATATTTTGCTGTTCTTGCCCTGTCTTCTACTCCCCCATTCAATCCCAATTACTCTTTCTGGTTTGATGACCACCCACCTTTCTGGGCTCTTACGTTTTGTGCTGTTTGTCCTTGGCATAACCTGCTCATCAAACATCAGTGGGCAGCTTTTACTGAAAGGCCGTCATAGAATATTTATTTATTTATTTATTTAGAACTTTTATATACCGGTCTTCTTGACCTCCGAAGAGGGACTCAGGCCGTTTCACAACAAAAGATTCATAACAATAGTTTAAAACATCACATCACATAATACACTAATACATAAAATACATTAAAATACAATCATATAATTACATAAGGCCTTAGGTTTTACTTAGGTTTTAAATGCGTCATGGTGTCATTATTTTTAGTGTTGATGTTTATTGTTTGCTTTATGAGTTTTATTGCTGTATTGTTATGTTGTTGTTTTGTTGGCGGCCTTGGCCTTTGTAAGCCGCATCGAGTCCTTCGGGAGATGTTAGCGGGGTATAAATAAAGTTAATAATAATAATAATAATAATAATAACCAAATCATCACAATAAAATCGTTGTTCATCACCATCCATCCATATAGCCACAAGTTATTGACTCACTCGTCAAATGCCAGTTTCCAGAGCCAAGTTTTCACCTGTTTTCTAAAAGTCAGGAGAGAGGGGGCAGTTCTAATCTCCAGTGGGAGAGAGTTCCAGAGCCGAGGGGCCACCACCGAGAAGGCCCTGTCCCTCGTTCCCACCAGACGCGATTGTGAGGGTGGTGGGACCGAGAGCAGGGCCCTTCCTGAAGATCGTAATAACCTTGATGGTTCATAGGGGAGAATCCGTTCGGACAGGTAAACTGGACCGGAGTCGTTTAGGGATTTATAGGTCAGCACCAGCACTTTGAATTGTGCTCAGAAGCTAATTGGCAAAGGTCCATGAAATCAAGACCAAAGACCAAAGGTCCATGAAATCAAGCACCCTTCCCTCCATAACGGTCAGTCTGATGATCATGAGCACCCCACAAGCAGGAAGTGAAGACAGCAGAACCCTCCTGATCTATAGTAGTCCTCTTCTTCCAGGTGTGAAGACTCTCCTTTAGCATCATGATGTACCTCAAACCAAATTGGTGGCTTTCTCTCCTTGCGGGACTGAACTCCATGGGTTTATATAGTATTATGTGTATGTTTTCTGATGATTATTTTGCATGTTTTGTGTCGGCAATTGTAATGCTTTACCTTTGCTGAAAATGCCATGACACCCCTCAGGGAGATAGAGCAAGATACAAATGAAAGATTATTATTATTATTATTACTATTATTATCTGGAGCCCCTGGTGGCGCAGTGGGTTAAACCCCTGTGCCAGCAGGACTGAAGACCAACAGATTGCAAGTTCAAATCCGGGGAGAGGCGGATGAGCTCCCTCTAACAGCTCCAGCTCTTCATGCGGGGACATGAGAGAAGCCTCCCACAAGGATGATAAAAACATCAAAAATCATCCAGGTGTCCCCTGGGCAATGTCCTTGCAAACGGCCAATTCTCTCACACCAGAAGTGACTTGCAGTTTCTCAAGTCACTCCTGACACTACAAAAAATTATTATTATTATTATTATTATTATTCCAGAAGCTTTTATTTATTCTAGCTTTTTGTTCCCATTACAATACTCATTTAACGTGTTTTGCCAGTTTTTTTATTTCTTGATCTGATTTATTATTATTATTATTATTATTATTATTATTATTATTATTAGGTTGCTGTAATTTATTTCGGGCTATATGGCCATGTTCTAGAGGCATTCTCTCCTGACGTTTCGCCTGCATCTGTGGCAAGCATCCTCAGAGGTAGTGAGGTCTGTTGGAAACTAGGAAAATGAGGTCTTTATTGTTATTAATAACATTATTGTTAATGTTATTCTTTATCTAGGAGATAATATTTTGTCTGTTCTTAATCTCCTGTCATTCAGGAAGATCCTACTCCACAGTACTGGAGATTGAGGTCTCATTCATGATTGTCAGCAGCAGCCCCTTCTACGTTCTGCTACCTCCCTCTTTCCTGTCACATTGTACTCATGCCTGTGCCCCTTACTCAGTCTTTGAGTTTTCTTGTAGCCATACTTCATAAAGTACAGCTCTAAAGACAAATCTCTGCCACTTCCCTTTTTGTTGTTGACAAGTTGGCTTCGACTTATGGTGAGCCTGTGAATGGGAGACCAGTTCTCACTACCTCAGTTTCCTGTGCCCCTTCTTTTAGACCAGCGGTTCTCAACTTGTGGGTCCCCAGACGTTTTGGCCTTCAGCTCCCGGAAATCCTAACAGCTGGTAAACTGGCTGGGATTTCTGGGAGTTGTAGACCAAAACACCTGGTGACTTAGGTTGAGAACCACTGTTTTACAGGGTTGCAATTCTCTTGTCACATGCCACATTAGACTCATTCCCTTTTCAGYTGGAACACTTTTTGATACCCCTTCTACTTCCCWTGAGTCCTGCCCCCTTCTGATACTCTTACAGTCCTCTSGGGTTGTGTTCCCATAAATAATAATAATAATAATAATAATAATAATAATAATGATAATAATAATTTATTTATATACCGCTCCATCTCCCCGAGGGGACTCAGAGCAGTTCCCAAGTAATATCATAAAACATACAGAGTAAAAACAACATAACCATAAGATTAACGAACAAAATATAAACATAAAAATTGTCGCCATAACACACATATGTTAGAAGTAATCCTYCCTGTTCAAGGCAATTAAAAATTTAAAAGGCCAGGCCAAGATTTGTGCAAGCCCAAAAATTCTAGGGGGGGGCGGYAATTAAGTGCAATGCTATGGCAGGCAACCATAATATTAGGTCTGTGGCTGTCCATTCCAGGGCCAATTAGAGGATCTAATCTGGGTAACTGGTAGGAAGAATAAGGCCGTATTCGACAATGTGTGGGGCTGAGTTAGAACTGTTTATTTTCAAAAGCTTGTTGAAACCACCAGGTCTTCAAGCTCTTAGGAAAGGAGGGGAGGGATGGGGCCTGTCTTATTTTCTTTGGAAGGGCGTTCCAGAGATGGGGATCCACCACTGAGAAGGCCCTCTCTCTCGTCCCCACCAACCGCGCTTGAGATTGTAGTGGGACCGAGAGGAGGACCTCCCCAGAAGATCTTGGAGCTTGCGCCGGTTCATAGAAGGAGATGCGATCGAGGAGGTAGGCTTGCTCTCAATTGTCACTTTAATTCCCTTATTCTCCACTCTTTTTCGTTTTTTTTCTTTTTTTGCATTATCTTTATTCATCACTCACATGGTACAGCTGATCCCTTCTTTATCCTTTTAGCTCCTCACTCAAGTGTCTCTGTAATGATCTTTCTATTTGTTTTCATCTTTACCGTTCACCCCCAGTCATTCAGCAGTATCCCTGTTCTCGTGTTTCTCCCTTACCATACGTTGTCCATCCTTCCACTAGCCTGAGGAATTGTTCAATTCTGTCATTTCTCCCTTTCTTGACTCAATGCTGAAAGGCTTTCTAGTGCTTCTGTTTCCTTCCTCAACTTACTCTACAACCGATCTGCTTTGCTGTCTCCGTTTTGCATCTGCTTTGCTGTCTTTTCATTTTTCTAGCTCATACAATGATAGCTAAACAGTTTCCCCTCTGCTACGGCCTCTGTCCACCCCTATTCCCCTGAAACTTGTTAAAATCTAGAGTGGCTTCCTAGCATCCCTAACATCATCCCACCGCCATGCCCTGGAGTCACATGCCCTTTCTTTACTCGTCTGCCCTTCTTGGTGTTTCTCTCATGTGATGACAGCTGCTGTCCCTCCAGGGCAGTATGGATGGCAGTGCCCTACTTGGCAACACTGGGATCCGTGAATTGAGTTTCTTCTATTATATGGTACAGAAAGCCACCCACCTTGAATATGAATGGCCTTGATCCAGCCTTGATCTTCCATTTCACACAACACCCACAACATTACACTGCTCTTATTTTACACCATTTTCCCTCCCGAAAGGTGTCGCACCTTCATCCCCTGCCTGTTATACATTTCCCCCTCTGTTCCCATTTATATTTTGACATGTATCTTTTTCATGTCAGACATCCTTCAGTTGAATCCTCTCAGCATGATCATGGTTTCCCTTAATTAATTAATTAATTATGTTCTTGTAGGTTTTTTCGGGCTATAGGGCCATGTTCTAGAGGCATTTCTCCTGACGTTTCGCCTGCATCTATGGCAAGCATCCTCACAGACTGAGGATGCTTGCCATAGATGCAGGCAAAACGTCAGGAGAAATGCCTCTAGAACATGGCCTTATAGCCCGAAAAAACCCACAAGAACCTAGTGATTCCAGCCATGAAAGCCTTCGACAATACAATTAATTAATTATTTATTTTTGTATACCGCCTTTCTCAGCCAATTGGTGACTTAAGGCAGTTTCCAACAAATCAGTACATATAAAAACATAATACAGATTAAAACATTAAACAATATAAAACACCACAAAAGCAATAAAAACAACATCATTAGCGTCTCATTATTATCAAGCATTGTCCAGTTCCATTGTCAAATCGTTCGATTTCCTATATTAGCTACTCTGCATTTGTAAACGCTTGCTCGAACAGCCATGTTTTAACTTGCCTCCGAAACGTTAAGAGGGAGGGAGCAGATCTAATCTCCCTAGGGAGGGTGTTCTATAGCCGAGGGACCACTACTGAGAAGGCCCTGTCTCTCGTCCCCACCAAATATACTTGAGACAAAGGCAGGACCGAAAGCAGGGCCTCCCCAGACAATCTTAGAGTCCTCTATGGTTCGTAAGGGGAGACACGTTCGGACACGTTAATATGGAATCAGAGGTTTTATTTTATTTTCCAGACTGTTTGGTGCTTCTTGCTGTGTTCCAAAACGTGAAGCTCAACCACCGTTATTAAAATATTCTAATATTAGCAACTCATTTCTGTTTTGGTTCTTGTTGTTCCTTTTGAACCACCTCCATATTGCTACCTATTTGCCCTTGTCCCCACCTGTTCCATCTTATTTTTTTTAAGTTGCCTATTTAGATGTCTATTTTGGCAATTTTCTCATAACCTTGCTTCCCTTGTCACCAGTTACTTATTATATTATTATTATTATGTTTATTAATATTTTTTCATGGCACCCTCCATCACTTTTTCTGTTGGCCATCTCTTTAATAAATGACAGGTCTCTTAACTGTTCTTGATACTTGTTCCATTCTTGCCAAAATCACTCCTGTGTGTGTTTACATATGCCAACAAGTCGCCCGTCGACTTAGGATACCCTCATAAATTTAGTAAGGGACACTCAGAGGTAGATTTGTTGTGAAATACAGCCTACAGTACCTGGTGTTCATAGACAGTAACTGGTTCAAGTACTAGGTAGAAACAACCTGCTTTATTATTATTATTATTATTATTATTATTATTATTATTTAAAACTTTTATATGCCAATCTTCCCTACCTCCGCAGAGGGACTCAGACTGGCTAACAGCAAGCTAAGACTAAAAATCTAAAACATAATACATCAACATTAAATTATCAAATACATAAAGAATAAATTACATAAAAGCCTTTCACCAAGATAAAATCGTGTCCAACTCAGTTTGTGTATTCAGTCCATATATTGTGGTCAGTAACTTTGGTCGATTTCCGGTCTCAGACATCATTCCGCAAAAGCTTTGTTCCATAGCCAGGTTTTCACTAGCTTCCTAAAGGTCAGGAGGGAGGGGGCAGATCTAATTTCATTTGGGAGGGACTTCCATAGCCAAGGGGCCACCACAGAAAAGGCCCTGTCTCTCGTTCCCACCAGACGTGCCTGCGAAGGGGGTGGGACTGAGAACAGGACCTCTCCAGATGATCTTAATACTCTTGATGGTTCATAGGGGAGAATACGTTCGGGCAGGTAAACTTATTTTCCATCTTTAGATAGAACATGTCCCCTTCAGGGTATTTAGGCCTCACCTCACAGTTGTGTACTATGGCATATTCTTTTATCTTGCTTTTGTTTGTTAAGAGTGTGGCCCTTTTGATACTTTTGGCTGTAGTATACATAAAAGGTAACAAACACCCTACATTTTTGCTAGATCTTCCTCAAAACAGTGCTTGCTTTTGTCTCCAAACCTATTCCTTTTTACTCGTTTTGCTGATCTATTCCCGTGCACAGGGCTCCTTTCTCCTCTGGTCTTTTTTCCCTTTGCAGTTGTCCTTCTCCTTCAATAATCAATCTGGTTCTTTGTTCTTCATAAGCTGCTGCTTTTCTTGTCCAGTATGCTTTTGCAGCTTCACCATCAGCTGAACCCTTCCCTTCTCCCCCCATTCCTTCCTGTGGCTGATCATTTCCGAGAATGGTCTTTCCCCGGAATAGCTAGCTAATGTTTTAACCCTATTCACAGTCAGCTTGCCGTCAAGTAAGCCCATCCTGCAAGACAAACTATTATGTTTACACTGGCTTTAAAAAGGGCAGAGATACAAGCAATATGCTAACAGGAAGGGAAGAATTGAAAAACATTACATAAATATTAACACTGGCCTTGCTTCTGCATGTTTATATTGCTATCCTGGCTTTGGTTTGAACTTAAAGGCCAGCCTTTTTCATAAGAATGTGCTTATCTCAAGAATGCTCAAAAGTTTTCTTTCGTGATTGTGGTGGCTGGTGCAATATTACTTCCTGAAGCACTATGGGAGGCTAATATGTAGTAAAGGGACCATCAAGGAAGACTCTAATGCAGTGGTTCTCAACCTTCCTAATGCCGCGACCCCTTAATATAGCACCTCACGTTGTGGTGACCCCCAACCATAAAATTATTATTATTGCTACTTCCTAATTGTAATTCTGTTACTGTTATGAATCATAATGTAAATATCTGAAATGCAGGATGTATTCACTGGACCAAATTTGGCACAAATACCCAACAACAGCGCTCCATGCTGTCATGTCAGCCATATGACCTTGGAGGTGTCTATGGATAACACCGGCTCTTTGGCCTAGAAATTGAGCACCAACTCCCAGAGTTGGACACAACTGGACTTAATGTCAGGGGAAAACTTTTATCTTACCTTACCCAATATGCCCAAATTTGAACACTGGTGGGGTTGGAGGGAGAATTGCTTATGTCATTTGGGAGTTGTAGTTGCTGGGATTTATAGTTTACCTACAATCAAAGAGCATTTTGAACTCCACCAATGATGGAATTGGACCAAACTTGGCACACAAAACTCCCACGACCAACGAAAAATACTGGAAAGGTTTGGTGAGCACTGACCTTGAGTTTTGGAGTTGTAGTTCACCTGCATCCAGAGAGCATTGCAGACTCAAACAATGATGGATCTGGACCAAACTTGGCATGGATACTCAATATGCCCCAATGTGAACACTGGTGGAGTTTGGGGAAAATAGACTTTGACATTTGGGAGTTGTAGATACTGGGATTTATAGTTCACCTACAATCAAGGAGTGTTCTGAACACCAATGATAGAATTGGGCCAAACTTCACACACAGAACCCCCATGACCAACAGAAAATACTGTGTTTTCTGATGGTCTTTGGCGACCCCTATGACACCCCTTTGCAACCCCCTCAGGGGTCCCGACCCCCAGGTTGAGAAACACTGCACTATGGGAAGCTAATATGTGGTAAAGGGACCATCAAGGAAGACTCTAATGCAGTGGTTCTCATGCCTAATGCCGTGACCCCTTAATACAACACCTCACGTTGTGGTGACCCCCAACCACAAAATTATTATTATTGCTACTTCCTAATTGTAATTGTGTTACTGTTATGAATCTTAATGTCAATATCTGAAATGCAGGATGTATTTTTATTCACTGGACCAAATTTGGCATAAATACCCAAAAACAGCACTCCATGCTGTCATGTTAGCCACATGACCTTGGAGGTGTCCATGGATAACACCGGCTCTTTGGCCAAGAAATTGAGCACCAACTCCCAGAGTTGGACATGACTGGACTTAATGTCAAGGGAAAACTTTTACCTTACCTTACCCAATATGCCCAAATTTGAACACTGGTGGGGTTGGAGGGAGAATTGATGATGTCATTTGGGAGTTGTAGTTGCTAGGATTTATAGTTTACCTACAATCAAAGAGCATTTTGAACTCCACCAATGATGGAATTGGACCAAACTTGGCACACGACCAACGAAAAATACTGGAAAGGTTTGGTGAGCACTAACCTTGAGTTTTGGAGTTGTAGTTCACCTGCATCCAGAGAGCATTGCAGACTCAAACAATGATGGATCTGGACCAAACTTGGCACGGATACTCAATATGCTCCAATGTGAACACTGGTGAAGTTTGGGGAAAATAGAGCTACTGGGATGTATAGCTCCCTTGCCATCAAAGAGCTCGGAAGAGTGCACGGGGGTAAGAAAGGCCATGAGCGCAGCCCTCTTCCTCCCCCCCCCCCCCCCCGTGCCCTTCCAAACGCGGAAAGGTGCGGGGGGCGGGCCGCCCTCCCTTGCCCAAACGGCAAGGGTCAGCAGCCATTTTGGCAGGGGCGGGGCCATCCAAGGCAGCTTCGCGACCCCCCAAAAATGGCCTAACGACCCTCCTGGGGGTCGCGACCCCCAGGTTGAGAACCGCTGCTCTAATGAAAGACAGATCCATAAATTAATAGTGACAGGTGTCTGAAAAGCTCAAGTCATCTTTTCAACAACAAACCATTTTATGTTCTAGTCGTGAAATAGTTTCTCTCACTCTTCTCCTGAAACCTTTACTACAATGCTTGTAGTAAAAGAACGAGTCTGAATAAATGATGGGTGTCAAGTCATAGGATAAGAGGAAGCATTGTTCCTTTCAGGGCTCTGGGAGAGATTAGTATGGCACCGAACGAATGTATGCTTCCTGTAGCTGTTGAAAACAGTCCTTTCCTGCTTTTGTTTGCAAAGTTTTGTTCATTTGGAGGGATAGAGCAGAGATTTCTGAACTAGAGTTGTGAAACATGCTTTGCATTCCTCCCTGATTTTGCAAGATATAAATCTAGGAAAACTGGTATGCGTTTGCAACGTGCTGGTGGATCTGTGGTTAGCTTTTGAATGTTATCATGAAGGTCAATAATGGCAAATGGAATTATGTTAGGGTCCAGGTTAGCCCGTATGCTCCTTGAGCATATGGTGACATGGGAATTTGCTTTGTCATGTGCATTAGCACAAGCCCATTGTCCGTGGAAGAAGAAGTGAACCTGACATATGGAAAGCAAAGGCCAGCTGCCATTTGGGCTTCAGTTTGAGCAGCTGTCCAAAATCAGCCTGTGGCAGAAGTAAAGTGAAACACACAATACTTCATTTGGAGCACATGTTGGATTGAAATTTGACCTCTTAGGGTGGAGCGATTTCCTCTTTGTTGTTGAAGGAAATGCTGAGTGAGACTGAAACTAGAATGTCATAATGGCAGCAGGTAAAACACTTGCTTGTACTTTGCTATTTAGAGGATTTATCTGACCTAAGCTTATTGTCCCTTGTAAAGCAGAGTGGGTTATGTGAGGCCTAGAGCTAGTGAAGAAAGAAGCAAGGATTTCCAAAATATTGAAAACAGTTTTCCTCATCCAAATTTTGCACATGAATAAAGTAACAAAAATTGTGATTTCACTCCAGTTTTTACAGTAAAATGTTGGAATTAGCTTGCCAAAGTGCTTTTGTACAACCAGCCTTGGATTTCTTAAATATATTAGTAAACCTAGAATCCTTCTACCTTTCAGTTGTGAAAACAGATTTATTTATTTATCGTGTCAGAGCAACCAGTCCATTATATTACATTTCTAACAGAACAAAGCAAACAAACAGACAAATACAAAACTTGTGAGTTTGGTAGTTGGTTAAATGTCCTTTGACCAGTATCTGGCCACTTGGAGTGCGTCCGGTGTTGCTGCAAGAAGGCCCTCCATGGTGCATGTGGCAGGGCTCAGGGTGCATTGCAGCAGGTGGTCAGTGGTTTGCTCTTCTCCACACTCGCATGTCGAGGATTCCACTTTGTAGCCCATTTCTGAAGGTTGGCTCTGCATCTCGTGGTGCCAGAGCGCAGTCTGTTCAGCGCCTTCCAAGTCGCCCAGTCTTCTGTGTGCCCAGGGGGGAGTCTCTCATCTGGTATCACCATGGATTGAGGTGCTGGGTTTGAGCCTGCCACTTTTGAACTCTCGCTTGCTGAGGTGTTCCAGCGAGTGTCTCTGTAGATCTAAGAAAACTATTTCTTGATTTAAGTCGTTGACGTGCTGGCTGATACCCAAACAAGGGGATGAGCTGGAGATGTCTCTGCCTTGGTCCTTTCACTATTGGCTGCTACTTCCCGGCGGATGTCAGGTGGTGCAATACCGGCTAAGCAGTGTAATTTCTCCAGTGGTGTAGGGCGCAAACACCCCGTGATGATGTGGCACGTCTCATTAAGAGCCATATCCACCGGTTTTGCGTGGTGATATGTGTTCCACACTGGGCATGCATACTCAGCAGCAAAGTAGCATAGCGCACGGGCTACTTTGCGATATCAAACCTGGGGTTTGATCCCCAGGTTGTGCCAGTCAGTTTTCGTATGATATTGTTTCTAATGCCCACTTTTTGCTTGATGTTCAGGCAGTGCTTCTTGTAGGTCAGAGCACGGTCCAGAGTGACTCCCAGGTATTTTGGTGCACTGCAATGCTCCAGTGGGATTCCTTCCCAGGTGATCTTCAGAGCTCGGGATGCTTCTCTGTTCGTGAGATGAAAGGCACATGCCTGTGTTTGAGATGGGTTAGGGATCAGCTGGTTTTCCCTGTAATAGGCAGTAAGAGCACCTAGAGCTTCGGAGAGCTTCTGTTCTACCATCTTAAAGCTCCCTGCCTGAGCAGTAATGGCACGATCAGTGAAAACAGATAAGATGTGCCTAGCACATGACAAGGCACACTTTAGATCTTGTTTCTACACTGGATTAGGAGGAAATGATCTGGTTGGACAGATTGTTGCCAGATCACATTTAATCTCCATGCTGCCTGCAACCTTCACAGCGGGTGGCAAATGACGGATGCGCTCCTTCCAGTGACAGATGAATTCAGATGG
The DNA here is from genome assembly GCF_025583915.1 of Anolis sagrei ordinatus. NCBI lineage: Eukaryota > Metazoa > Chordata > Lepidosauria > Squamata > Anolidae > Anolis > Anolis sagrei. The sequence goes on along the minus strand of NW_026847549.1, from coordinate 6,299,594 downwards.
TTTGCTGAGGGTCTGCGTGGGGAGAAGAGGGGTTCTTTCAGGTTTAGCCAACCTTCTTAATAGCTTGTAAGACATTTGCTCCTCAGCACAGTGTTCACACGGTGTCCTTCATATTTGAACATTAAACAGGGTGAGCTACTAGAGTGCAAATGCGGAAGATACAGAACAAATGAGACGTAGCTACACTTGCAATGAAGAAAAGTTGCCGCTTCATTATCATGCCTTCTCGGTGTCGTTTTCACAGTTTTGACTGTTGAAAGATTTGCTCAGTGTACATTCTAGATTTGCTCAGTGTACATTCAGTGTACACTTTGAACCCTCAAGTACCTACTGAAGGATATTCTGCAGATACAGTCATGCTCTGCGTCCATGTATTCCACTATCAACAGCTTGAAAATATTTTGTAATAAATACCAAAATGTAAACTGTAATTCTGCCATTTTATATAAGGGAGACCATTTTACAACACCATTCTATATAATGGGTCATGCGCATACATGGATTTTGGTATTCAGGACCCACTCTACTTATATCAGTTGGCATGAACTGATATATATCAGTTGGCATGAAATAGGAGCCTCCGGTGGCACAGTTGGTTAAACTCCTGTGCTGGCAGGTCGCAGGTTCGAATCCGGGGAGAGGCGGATGAGCTCCCTCTATCAGCTCTAGCTCCTCATGCGGGGACATGAAAGAAGCCTCCCACAAGGATGATAAAAACATCAAATCATCCAGGCGTCCCCTGGGCAACGTCCTTGCAGACGGCCAATTCTCTCACACCAGAAGCAACTTGCTCCTGACACGACATAGAAAAAAAGTTGGCATGAATACTAGCATGTTCTGAAAGGCAGCAATATAACATATAATAATAGCAACAACAATAACAACAAATTACCTGTTTCGTCTTGCAGCTCAAGGCCTGGTAGAACATGGGCAAAAGATATAAAACCCAACATTATTAAAATGCATATAGCAAGATACACACAGGTGAAATGCAGGTTAAAATTCACAAGTTAAAATTGACTGGGTAGGCCTGCAGAAAGAGATAGGTGTTCAGTTGTATCTTAAATTCGGACAGCTGATTTAGCTGTCCAGTCTCTTCCGGCAGGTCATTCAACAGTCCTCTTGGGGCAGCTAATGAAAAGGTACCCTGGGTGATGGTGACCAGTTGAGTTCTATAATTCTGTTTTTAGTTTCTATAGATCAGTGGTTCCCAACCTTTTTTGACCAGGGATCACTCTCTCACATTAGTACCAAAAGAGTAATGAATCGGTTTTTGGTCAACTTTAGATTCAGTTTGGTTATTTCGGGCGTTGATTCAGAAAATTGCACTGGATAGACCACATCAGCTCTAGTTTCTGATACAGAACATATGCCACCCAGTAGTCGCCATCTGCTCGCCCACAAAAAGCCATATTTAATAAGCCTTGGCAATATAAGAGGGTTTCCTGAGGCCAGTCACTCTTATTGCAACGGTATAATTTCAGTAAGACTGTGGACTATATTTGCATTCTTGTGGACCACTGGTGGTCCATGGACCACAGGTTGGGAACCACTGCTATAGATTGAGAACATGTGCAAGCTCCCTAGAAGGCGGAGTCCAACCCACACTCCTTGGACTAGAGATAGGGAATCTTGGAGACCACAGTACATTTTTGTACAAAACTTGCAAAAGCTTTTGGTGCTATGCACAGTGGTAACTCATGGAGTATTGGTAGGATCACCATGGTTGGACCATATCATGTCCCTCCTACTCCAGCTTTCCTCCTTGCCAGTGCATTTGTAAGCCCAAAGTGCTCATTTTAGTCTTGGATGCCTTTGGAGAGTAGTTAAAGAGCCACAGTCATTGCTTGCAGCTTGCCTGCCTGCTGAAACTAGCTGCGGAAGACCTATTTGCATGCCTGCTGGGGAGGACAGCCAGTCTGCTGAGAACAAGGGAGTGGCTTTTGGCTGCAACCCCACAGTTGTACAGCATATTGCCAGTGGGATTGCATTTGAATCTCATTGTCACAGGCCTTTAAAAGAGAAACTTGTCTCTCTGGCCTTTTAGGTTTTATATGGAACTAGGTACCCTTTCCCAGATATTGGAGTTTTGTATTTTACTTAACAGTAGGTTTTTGCTTCTGGTTGGTGCCTGCACAACTTCATTGTTTTGTTGCATATTTTGGTTAGGCTTCAATTAGAAAAGATTTACTCCTTATTAACAATAGCAATTTAATTAGAATTTTTTCAGCTAAAACTCTTTGGATGCTTACAAGTGTAGAGTTTTGTTTGTCCTGGAATGTGTCCAGAGGAGGATGACTAAAATGATCAAGGGTCTGGAGAACAAGCCCTATGAGGAGTGGCTTAAAGAGCTGGGCATGTTTAGCCTGCAGAAGAGAAGGCTGAGAGGAGACATGATAGCCATGTATAAATATGTGAAAGGAAGTCATAGGGAGGAGGTAGCAGGCTTGTTTTCTGCTGCCCTGGAGACTAGGACGCAATGGAGCAGTGGCTTCAAACTACAAGAAAGGAGATTCCACATGAACATTAGAAAGAACTTTCTGACTGTGAGAGCTGTTCAGCAGTGGAACTCTCTGCCCTGGAGTGTGGTGGAGGCTCCTTCTTTGGAGGCTTTCAAACAGAGGCAGGATGGCCATCTGTCGGGGGTGCTTTGAATGCGATTTTCCTGCATTTTGGCAGAATGGTGTTGGACTTGATGGCCCATGAGGCCTCTTCCAACTCTATGATTCCTCAAGCTAAGCATCATTCTGAAGACTCAAGGAGGCTTTTCCCAATTTGCTAACTGCAAGGCCATTACATAGTCCAGGCTTAGTATTTCATTGCAGTAGAACTTGAAATAGAAAATTATGAAATGTGACTTTGTGAAATAACAAAATCCTGTTATAAATTACATCTTTCAAGTCTAGAGTGTTCCTCAATATTCATTTTTGCCTCTTGATGCTCCTCCAGCTCATTTTAATAAAAATATTACTACTTTTGTCCCTAAGGGTGGTTCAGAAGGATTGAGAAGAGGTGAATAACTTGTCCAGAGCTAGCTAATAAATCATTAGATATGAAACTTTAATCCAAGCCAAAGTCCATTAGTGGAAGTATTGAAAAGAGAAAGCATTCCAAAAGGAACGCACCCGAAAATACTAATGTGACTTGAAACCTGTATACATGGAAGTAAGTCTGAACTTTGTATAACTGACTTCGGATGTGGTGAACCTGGGAGTAAATTGACCTGCTTGCAAACCTGGTTTTTGAGGTATTGTCTCATGAAGTCAGTGTCTAGTTCCTCTTTGTCACTTCCGACTTAAATAGCGCTTGAAGTCTATATTTGATTTGGCCTGCAAAGTCTTTTTTCCAAGACTGTTTTTGATATGCCCAAAGCCCAGTTTCCAACCACGTCTCACCATGAAGAAGTCAGGAAGGTGAGGAGATTCTGTTCTCCTTAAAAAAAAAATCCCACTCCTAACAGAATACTTCCTCCTAAAATTGAAAGTGGTCTCCACCTAATGCAGATGACCCCAGTTTCATGTGGAAGGACTGGTGTCATAATTGAAGGGGTTGTAGGACTGGAAAAAAATGACAGTGCAATATATACTTACTTGTGTATAAGTCAAGGCCAGATTTAGGGGACTAAATTACAGATTTTGCTATGACCCACAGATAAGGCGAGGGTCATTTCATTGAGAGGGGAAAGCAGCATTCATTTGAAGGTAAAGGTTGTCCCCTGACATTAAGTCCACTCCGATCTAATATCTATAGGGAGGGCGTTCCACAGCTGAAGGGCCACCGCCGAGAAGGCTCTGTCTCTCCACCAAACGTACTTGTGACAAAGGCGGTAACGAGAGCAGGGCCTCCCCAAATGATCTTAAGGTCCTAGATGGTTCATAAGGGGAGATGCATTTGGACATGTAAGCTTTACACACAAGGCTTCTCTCATATCAGGCCTTCCTCATACTATGAGGTTGTCCCCTGACATTAAGTCCAGTCATGTCTGACTCTGGGGTGTGGTGCTCATCTCCATTTCTAAGCCAAAGAGCCGGCTTTGTCCGTAGACACCTCCAAGGTCATGTGGCCGGCATGACTGCATGGCGCGCCGTTCCTTTGAAAGGGAACCTCAAAAAACTGCCGCCACCACCATTTTGCTATCCAGGCATTCAACAAGTCCAGAAGAGAGGCCACCACAAAGAGCGAGAGTAGAAGGGGCAGTGCTTCCTTAAGGTTCTCCTGGACCAAGTTCTTGCCAGTAGTCATCAACTCAAAGAATGAGATGGTTTCTTTTTCGATAAGAGTTAGGGTGAAGTTCTTACACTGACCCATGAATAAGTCGACTTGAGGGAAGGGGTCAATTTGGAAGCTTTCAAACAGAGGCTCAATGGCCATTTCTTAGGGGTGCTTTGATTGTGCTTTTCTTGCATGGCAAGGTGTTGAACTCTTATTCTATGATTTCTAGGTTGCATAGTGACGTTCTGGATGAGGGCGAGCAAATTGAAGTTGAATCAAGACAAGACAGAGGTCCTCCTGGTCAGTCGCAAGACCAAACAGGGTATAGGGTCGCAACCTGTGCTGGATGGGGTCACATTCCTCTTGAAAGCACAGGTTCGCAGCTTGGGAGTTCTAGATTCATCACTGAGCCTGGAATCCCAGGTTGCAGCGGTGGCCAGGGGAGCGTTCGCACAATTGAAACTTGTGCGCCATCTGCGTCCGTACCTTGGGAAGTCAGGCTTGGCCACGGTGGTCCATGCTCTCGTTACATCTAGGATAGACTACTGCAACATACTCTACGTGGGATTGCCTTTGAAGACTGCTCGGAAGCTTCAAATAGTCCAACGAGAGGCAGCCGGGTTAATAAATGGGGCGGTATACAGGGAGCATACAACTCCCATGTTACGCCAGCTCCACTGGCTGCCAGTTTGCTACCGGGCACAATTCAAAGTGCTGGCTTTGGCCTATAAAGCCCTAAACGGCCCCGGCCCAAATTACCTGTCTGAACGCATCTCCCCCTATGAACCATCACAGATATTAAGATCCTCCAGGGAGACCCTGCTTTCCTTCCCGCCATTCTCACAGGCGCGATTGGTGGGGACAAGAGACTGGGCCTTCTTGGTGATTGCTCCCCAGCTATGAGACTCCTTTCCTGGTGAGATCAGGTCAGCCCCCTCCCTCCTGTCCTTTAGAAGGATGGTCAAAACTTGGCTGTGGGACCAAGCTTTTGGGACAGAGCAATGAAGCGGCAATGGGAAAGATGACAGGGCCAATTGGATTTGATGTGGATGGCTAGGACGGTTTTCAATGGTGTTATTTTAAATGGTGTATTTTAATATTTCGATAAAAAATTTTTTGTAATGTTTATGTATTGTATCCAGGCATTGAATGTTTTCCGTGTATATGTTGTGCTCTGCTCTGAGTCCCCTTCGGGGTGAGAAGGGCAGAACATTTTTTTTTAAAAAAAAATAAATAATAGTGTTCAGTTAGCCAACTAACACAGGAATGGGCCAACTTCAGCCCTCCAGGTGTTTTGGACTTCAACTCCCACAATTCCTAACAGCCTACCGGCTGTTAGGAATTGTGGGAGTTGAAGTCCAAAACACCTGGAGGGCTGAAGTTGGCCCATTCCTGATATACAGCACATGTATTAGGCTTGACTGCATTGGGAATAAGAATGCCATTTCAGCATCTTCCAAGACAGTCTACATAGATGGCCCATCTTCCAATTTGACTTTTAGCAAAGGCTTCTAAAGGCCTCCTCATAAAATATAAAAGCTTTGGAAGGACGTTTTACTGATATCGTAGGGGCCAATGCATTGTTTCTGTGGTTCAGAAACACAGCTAGAATAGCCTTGAATGACAAGCAGATCTGTAGGCATGTTTACAGTCTTAAATTAAATGACCTTGTTCATAACCAAAGTACTCTTCTTCCGTGCAAGAGAAAGTGACTGATTTCTAACTTGCTTCTTGCTCATTTCAGTAGCTAATGTGTGACAGAAGTGTCCCTCAGACCACAACTCTTGCCACATTTGATGGCTAAATGGGTGGAGACTCCAACAGTCGTCGTGTTGCATAAAATACACACAGTCCTGATTAAGCAGACTTGCAAGTTTATGGGGTTGGAAGACATTGCATGGAAGTGAAGGGTTCAATCCAGTGAAGTGCAACCATGCATATATTCCTTTTAATAAATGTGTTTTGGTCACTAATAATATTGGGATCGACGTACACATTCCTGAATCCAGAATACTGTGTAGTTTAGTTGTATTGTGATCTGGCTGGCTGCTGGCTTGTATGGAGTTAGGTAAAACAAACCTCTGATTATTCATGGATGCTTCAACAGAAATGTTTGCATAAGTTAGACAGCTAATGCTGTAGTGTACAGAAATGTCCAACTTTTAGTTGGCATTAGTAAAGCATATTTCCAGTTCCAGAAACAAACTAAAATAGAATCCATTACAAAACAGAACAAAGAATTATATCACAATTGATTTTTTGCCTATGTTTCTTTGTAAGTAGAAATATTCCCATTCAGGCTGGTGACCTACAGGTTGATATTCTTTACAAATCTAGTTTCAAGCAGTCACAGTATGTAGAAAGTGTGGGGCAAGTGGGCTTATTAACAACAGACCCTCCTCATAAATGTAAAGCAGAATAACCTATCAGCACCAGTAGCCCAAAGTGATAAAAAGAACAAAAATTCACAGACCAATGTTATCTCATCCATAGGAGGCTTTTCTTTGTAGTAAAATAATATAGTTGCACTGTTTACAATAACAAGGTTTCTACAACACAAATAAATTATCTGGCTTAGGTCCTTGCTGATTTATTTGCAAGCAAAGAATAAATAATTTTTAGCTATGCACTACTAGTTCATAGCATTATGGAGTTGGAAGAAACCCCAAAGACCATCCAATGCAAGCTCATTCTGCCAGCAGGAAGACATAATCAAAGCACACCCAATGCTGGGCCATCCAACATCAGTTTGACGGTAATTAGATATTGAATGGGCAATCTAGTGCCAAATATAAACACTTCCACTTGGCAATAGAAGTTCCATGTTGCCATATAATTCATGTAATTCCATATCCATAGCACAGTCCAAATAGTTACGTCACTGCTAATGTGGCTGTACCTACCTTTCTTTAAAGACAATGTCTGTGCTGGCTTGGGCTTGTTTTCCCATTGTGGTCGTAGTGTGGTGTGCCTTCCAGTCGTTCCTGACTTTGTGGCAACCCTATCACAGAGTTTTCTGTGGACAGTGTGTGATTTATCCAGTGGATTTCTGTGATTGAGTGGGGAATCAAACAGTGCTCTTTAGAGTCATGTCCAATGCTTGCTACTACACCCTACTGGCTTTCTTGGGGACCTTCCACACTGCCCTATATCCCAGAATATCAAGGCAAAAAATCCCCACAATATCTGCTTTGAACTGGGCTATCTGTTCAAGATACTCCACTTAGGCAGAAAAATTGAAACACAAAGATACAGAATGGGGCATGCCTGGCTTGAGAGCAGTATGTGTGAAAAAGATCTTGGTGTCCTCGTGGACAACAAGCTAAACATAATCCAACAATATAATGCAGCGGGCAAAAAAACACTAATGAGATTTTGGCCTAGGAGTCTAGTGTCTAGATCCAGGGAAGTCATACTACCCATGCTCTATTCTGCCTTGGTTAGAACACACCTGGAATCGCACTGTGTCCAATTCTGGGCACCACAATTGAAGGGAGATGTTGACAAGCTGGAATGTGTCCAGAGGAGGGCAACTAAAATGATCAAAGGTCTGCAGAACAAGCCCCACGAGGAGCGGCTTAAAGAGGTGGGCATGTTTGGCTTGAAGAAGAGAAGGCTGAGAGGAGACATGATAGCCATGTATAAATATGTGAGAGGAAGTCATAGGGAGGAGGGAGCAAGCTTTTTTCTTCTGCCCTGGAGATTAGGACGCAATGGAGCAAATGGCTTCAAACTACAAGAAAGGAGATTCCATCTGAGCATTAGGAAGAACTTCCTGACTGTGAGAGCTATTCAGCAGTGGAACTCTCTGCCCAGGAGTGTGGTGGAGGCTCCTTCTTTGGATTCTATGATTTCTCTGTACATTTCCCATTGTGCCTTGTTTTCTGGTTTGGGGGAACTTGTGGCATATTTGGAATACGTTTTACTACAGGCCTAAATCTCAATAAAACCTACTATGGGAGAAGGAAGCTTGGCAATATCTTTAAAATGTAATTGGTAGTATTTGTAGAAGGTTTTTATAATGAGAGTTGTTTGTTGCCCAGATGTCTTTAAGTTGTATAACAGATTACTGAACTCATTTCTCCCTGGAGGATAGTTAAATACAACCTGTTTGGCCACTATTTCAAACAAAATGAATGTAAATTGCATGCGGCATACTGCTGTCCTGGTTTTTGTGCCAAAACAGTTAGGCTACTGCACAGGTTTCCTGCTATTTGTATTATATGTTACAGAGATTGTTGAGGTTTTCTAATAAGACTAGTGCTCAGGTTTGAGCCAACAGTGTGTTTGCATGACCCAAAGACTGCCATGCCAGCTGCACTTAATATTGTCATATGTTTGAACTGACCTTGGTCAAATTCTGAATATTATCTTTTTTAGCACTTGGTGAAGGCTCCTTTGAAAAATTGATTAGAAATTTGAAGCAATGCAAAATGCAATGGCTGGACTATGGACTCAGGACTATTTGGCTCCCTTGTTAAAAATAAACTTTCCTGGTTGTAGTCTGCATCTACAATATTAAGTTCTCATATCTGCCCAGGTATTACAATGTTCAGGGCAGCTCCTTTTATCAGTTCCATGACCCTTAAAAGTATGTTGGCTGCAGTTGTGAGAGAGGTCTGCTAAAGAAGACGTGTCTGGTTCTGATTCTGTTGACTTTCCTTCAGACAGCAGAGAAGATCTTATTCAGACAAGTCGCTAAGTAGCTTTTTTGCAGAAGTGGGCTTTGCTTATATAGAAATACATTTTAATGTGTATCTTTTATAGAACTACATTTTAATATTTGCAATGTTTGCGTGCGTTGACTGTGCATTGACTCGCCCCGAGCTACGAGGAGAGGCGGATAAGATATTTATTTATTATTTATTATTAACTACGTTTCTATATCGCTTTTCTCACCCCTGGCGGGACTCAAAGCGGTTTACAACATAATAAATGGCAAATTCCGTGCCTATAAAAATAATAATATAAATTTATAAAATATTTTATGTTATTATTTTATAATATAAAATATTTAATAAATATATATAATATTTGGTGGAATTCACCTAGCCAGTTATGAATACATAAATATAAAATAATATAAAATAAAATAATATAAAATAATAATATAAAATTATTGTTATTATTAATGCTATTATTATTACTTACGTGTTTGATGTTAGTTTTTATTGTTGTCTCTTGTGTTTTGATTGTTATTGTTTTTATTACTAGTTCTGTTTGCACATTTTGCAATACATAAGTGGATTATAAAATGTAATAAACAAAACCATTGTGAGGACCCAATATCATCCTATTCTGACCGTAGTACATTAATAGGATATTCTGGAATAGTTTTGCAGTGATGCAAATGTTGGTGTTTTTTCCAATGCTAATTTGTCAGATTTTGCAGTAGAAAAGCTCAAAACTTATATAGCAATAACAACTATATTCAGTTCTTGTGGGTTTTTTCGGGCTATATGGCCATGTTCTAGAGGCATTTCTCCTGACATTTCGCCTGCATCTATGGCAGGCATCCTCAGAGGTGAGGTCCTCACCTCTGAGGATGCCTGCCATAGATGCAGGCGAAACGTCAGGAGAAATGCCTCTAGAACATGGCCATATAGCCCGAAAAAACCCACAAGAACTTAGTGATTCCGGCCATGAAAGCCTTCGACAATACATTGAACAACTATATTGTTATTACTATAAAATCTACTGATTTTTTTTTCTAATTTGATAACACACTATAAAGGAGTTCAGTGTGTTCACTTTAGAATCGTAGAATCAAAGAGTTGGAAGAGACCTCATGGGCCATCCAGTCCAACCCCATTCTGCCAAGAAGCAGGAATATTGCATTCAAATCACCCCTGACAGATGGCCACCCAGCCTCTGTTTGAAAGCTTCCAAAGAAGGAGCCTCCACCACACTCCAAGGCAGAGAGTTCCACTGCTGAACGGCTCTCACAGTCAGGAAGTTCTTCCTCATGTTCAGATGTAATCTCCTTTCTTGTACTTTGAAGCCATTGTTCCGCGTCCTAGTCTCCAAGGAAGCAGAAAACAAGCTTTCTCCTTCCTTCCTGTGGCTTCCTCTCACATATTTATACATGGCTATCATATCCCCTCTCAGCCTTCTCTTCTTCAGGCCAAACATGCCCAGCTCCTTAAGCCGCTCCTCATAGGGCTTGTTCTCCAGACTCTTGATCATTTTAGTCGCCTTCCTCTGGACACATTCCAGCTTGTCAATATCTCTCTTCAATTGTGGTGCCCAGAATTGGACACAATATTCCAGGTGTGGTCTAACCAAAGCGGAATAGAGGGGTAGCATTGCTTCCTTAGATCTAGAGTACTCAAATATACTTCAAAACTATCTGTATGAAAGTTCTTCTGTTCAGATATACCCCTTTTTAACTGATTTTTTTCTTGCTTCCAAAGTTTTTTCCCTACTTCTCAGATGGCAGACAATGTTTTTTCCCTACTTCTCAGATGTCTCTTTTTTGTAGAATATATTTACAATTTTGCCTGTAAGTAACTATTTTTTTATATTTTTAAACAACATAAATGCCAAATATATTTGTTGATTTATAAATGGATACATATAGCAGAATTAGAAGGAATCCGTATTAAGTTTGCAGATGATACACATTGTAAGAGCATTAATGAGGACGTGGATAAACTAGAAGATTGGATAGAAATTGGTCAAATGAAGGTCACTATAGACAAATGCAGAGTTCTACATGTAGTCCAGAAAAACCTGATGCACAAGTACAGGGTGGAGGATAGGGAAGCACTACATGTGAAAAGGACCTTAGGGTTATTGCTGATCATAAGTTGAACATGAGAAAGCAATGTGGTGCAGTGAAAAGTGTGACGATTCAAGATGAGGACTACTCCGGGGCGTGACCACCTGCAGTTCTGGTTGCTTCCTTATGACGGAAAGGCAATCTTAAGTGCCTAAAGGATTTGCTTTTTCAGCTATTGGTTTGTTAGTTGTAGGCTCCAAAACACTTCTTTCAACTCTGTGATTCTTTGTTTTGCCTGAGAGGTTGTCAAACTGGAGACAACATATAGCTATGAAACTATTTTGGCAATGTATTCATAACTGGCTTAGTAAATTCCACCATTGTTTTTTATTTGAGGGAAAGCCCAACAGCATTGTGATACTGCAACTAAGAAAGTGAATACTATTTTAGTCTGCATTAATGGGAGCATAACTTCCAAGTCAAGGGAAGTAATCGCCCTACTGCATAATATGCTCATCTGGCCTTATATGGAGTATGTATTGGGCCCTGGAAGTCATTTTAAGAAAGTTATAGATGTTCTGTCATTGGCGTATACGTACCCCCCCCCCATGGGAAAGCTTGATTCCACAACCCCCACTATAATGAGCCCTCCTCCGCAAATAATTTGTTTCTCTTTTATCTCACCCGAGTTTTTAACCAGTTTTAATTAGTTCTTCTTTTAACCATTACATGTAGCCTGCCCATTGTTACTGTGTTTGTGTTTACTGTAATTTTATATTGTTGTGTATTCACATGTTTTCAGTAATTATGATGTTGTTGTTTATTGTTCACGTTTTTGGTTTGCGTTCGGTTTCTCTTTACTGTAATTGTTGTTTGGGCTTGGCCTCATGTAAGCCGCTCCGAGTCCCCAATGGGGAGATGGTGGCGGGGTATAAATAAAGATTATTATTATTATTATTATTATTATAGACAGATTGGAGCGGATTCAAAGAAGGACGGCAAGGAGGATAAGAGCAAAACATACAAGGAAAGGTTGAAGTTGCTGGGTATGTTCAGCTGAGGGGTGATGCAGTCATACTCTTTAAATACAGTGAGGCTGTAACTGTTGTACTCCAGAGCAGGTACACCTCTGACCTTGAATATCACACCAGCTTGGTAAAATCAGCAAGCAGTTTATTGATGAATAAATGTAGGCAAAGCAGTAAAAATGGTAAAAAAACAGTATAGTCCCAAGATAAAAAATAGTCCATGAACTTCAAAGCACAAAGTAACAAACGAGATTCAAAGGTACAAAATCCATAGAACAAGGTAAGATGAAAATCCAATAGACTAGGAACACTTGGAAACAAGACTGTCATGAAATTCCACTGTTTGTTTGTTTGTTTATTTACAGCTTTTATATTCCGCCCTTCTCACCCCGCAGGGGACTCAGGGCGGATTACAGTGTACACATATATGGCAAACATTCAATGCCAATTTTGACATACAACATATACAGACATAGACAGAGGCTATTTAACTTTTTCTGGCCACCGGGGAGCTGTCGCTTTCATAGTCCATCTGCAATGCTGATGAAGCACTTCCGCATTCCCACATGCTTCCCCGCTGGAATGCTTTGCTAGAGTCTTCTTTATGGCCTCATAAATCAGTTAATTTAGCCTCCCCACACTTTTTTAAAGGTGCTACCTTGTTTTCCTACTTGACAGATGCAACTGTCTTTCGGGTTGCAAAGGTTGACAACAGGCTACACATAATTGGTTGGAAACCCACTCCAATCCGGGCTGGCTTCGAACTCATGACCTTTTGGTCAGAGTGATCTTAATGCAGCTGACACTCAGCCTGCTGCGCCACAATCCTGGTGTAGTCTCTGTTGACGAGAGGCAGTTCTTTCCCTTGGATTAATATAAAGCTTTTCCTGATCCCAGAACCGAAAGGAAAGCATTTCTCTTGCCCTTACAACCAGATAAGGGTTTCCTATCTCTCTTTTCCTGCAAATGAATTGACCTTTGTTGTGCCTGAGAACTATGCCTCTGTTTACAAAAGTCTTGCTTTCTATCTTCACTCTCATTCACTCTTCATCTTCAGAAGACAGTTTTTCAGAAAAAGACTGTTGAGGGCCTCTCCCAGGAATGTGACCTTGTGAATCTTTATGGGACACCGCGGACCTCTTGTATGGGCTTAACTCTGGCCCAGACAAACCCTCATCCCCATGGCCAACAGACCCAGACCCAAAAAACCCTTTATCTCAATTCCCATCATAAACATCAGACACAATCACAACAGTAACAGAGATGAGCAGGTAGGTTTTGCTTCGTAGGATAGAACCAGGCCTAATGGTTTCAAGCTATAGATTTTGATTGACCTGTAAAAGGAACATCTTGACAGTAAGAAATGATCAATATTTGAATCTGTTTCCTTGAGAGGTGGTAGGGGTTCCTTCTCTAGATATCTTCAAAAAGATTCAGGCCCCCGGAGTGCCCAAGTTTGCCCAGGCCTGGATTAATCTATACCAGGGTTGTAGTACATGCTTCCTTCTCTATCGACAAGCTCCTTCGCCCTAGAAATGGTTGATTTTCAGGCAGAGAACGACAGGAGAGTATTTGTATTCCTTTTGATAGTCTTATGTCTTTTTTTTTTTTGTTTATCTTGCTATAATGGCTTTTGTAGGGATATTTAACTTGCACTCGTGACCAGGCTGTTGTGTGTTTGCTCATTCATGTTGGAGGCTCTAAGATGCCTTAACAGATGTAAACAAGTGGGCTAATGCAAATAGTCCAAAAGTGGAAGTATGTCTGGCAGCTGTGGGAACAAGCCTTGCTTATCCAAGCGGTAGCTAAAAACTTGTTGGTTTAATTCCAAGCCCACTTGTAAATGAAGAGTGTGTTGAGATGCTCTTGACGAAAATGTCTCAACTGATGTATAGCCCTTCCTTGTAGGCATTTGTTGCGTAATCTGTCAGAAGGAGACACACAGACTCACCAGTATCCAATATTGTCAGCTCTTAGCATAAAATGGCGTTTTGTCTCTGGCCACGTCTCTTCAGATTGCAACTTTCCTCAGATGATCAGAAGCAATGGGCATAATGGGAAGCAGCTGAGGCACAAAGCGGCAGCAGCCTGACAGCTGCATTCTTGGTTAAATTTAGACTTTCAAGTTTCTGTGACTGGATGTTGTAGCAATTGCAAACACCTAGGCAGGAACCTGTTTGCCCTCTATTAACTAACAACACTGCCATGGTTTATTTCACCTCTGCCGTGCTGTCATAAAGATTGGTTGCTAAAGGTGAAGGGGGATAGGACAAAGAAACTAGAATGCTCGTAAGACTGAATTATTCAGTTGACGGTAAAATTTATTTATTTACAGTATATTCTGGCGTATAAGACTACTTTTTAACCCAAGAAAATCTTCTCAAAAGTCAGGGGTTGTCTTATACGCAGGTGTAGTCTTATGCATGGGAGTCGTCTTAACTCTATATTTTAACTGGAAAAGATGGGGGTCGTCTTATACGCCCAGTCGTCTTATATGCCGGAATATACGGTACTTTGTTTTCTACCCTGCCCTCCCTCCCTCATTGAAGCTTAAAGTCTGACAAAGGTCAAGATAAATTATGCCAGCTATACTGTTAGTCCACTATTCTTTTGTGTATCAAAATAGTAGAAAATGTAGTTCAGGTACAGGACTACATAATTATGAGCTATTTCGGCCAAATGGCTCACAAATCCCTTTGCAATAAAACATGTACACATGTGTACATATACCAACGGGCCCAGGAGGGCCTTGCCCTCTGCGGCTCCAGTTGATTTATTGTTGTTATTTGTTCATTTTGGCAATGAATGTTTGCTACTTTTGTTTGTATTACATTTGGCCCTGCCATAGGTTTTTAGCACGTCGTGGTGTTATTGTTATTTATTGCTTTGTTTATGAGTTTTTTATTGTCTTTATTGCTGCGTTGTTTTATTGACGTAATAGGGCTCGGCCTCTTGTAAGCCGCACTGAGTCCTCCTGGAGATGGTGTTGCTGTTCATTCGTTCAGTCGTCTCCGACTCTTCGTGACCTCATGGACGAGCCCACGCCAGAGCTCCCTGTCGGCCGTCACCACCCCCAGCTCCTTCAAAGTCAGTCCACTCACTTCAAGGATGTTGTTGTTCATTCGTTCAGCCGTCTCCGACTCTTCGTGACCTCATGGACCAGCCCACGCCAGAGCTCCCTGTCGGCCGTCACCACCCCCAGCTCCTTCAAGGTCAGTCCAGTCACTTCAAGGATGCCATCCATCCATCTTGCCCTTGGTCGGCCACTCTTCCTTTTACCTTCCACTTTCCCCAGCATAATTGTCTTCTCTATTTATTTATTTATTTGGGGTTCATTTACCCCGCCCTTCTCACCCCGAAGGGGACTCAGGGCGGCTTACAGAAACAAAGGCACAATTTGATGCCTGTATCATAAAACAATCATACACAAAATTACATCAATTCACAGTTGACATGCATGCATTATACCTCTGTGGAGGTTAGGAGGAACAGTAAGTCTAAACCTAATCAGGTAGTGATCGGACCATGTCAATGGAGCGATGGTCAGCTCCTCCTCTAGGCTTTCCTTTCTTCTCATTATGTGGCCAAGGGACTTCATCTTGGCCTCTACTATCCTTCCCTCCAATGAGCAGTCGGGCTTTATTTCCTGGAGGATGGACTGGTTGGATCTTCTAGCAGTCCAAGGCACTCTCAGAACTTTCCTCCAACACCACAGCTCAAAAGCATCTCTTCCTTCGCTCAGCCTTCCCTAAGGTCCAGCTCTCACATCCGTAGGTGACTACAGGGAATACCATGGCTTTGACTAGGCGGATCTTTGTTGCCAGTGTGATGTCTCTACTTTTTACTATTTTATCGAGACTGGACATTGCTCTCTCCCAAGAAGGAAGCGTCTTCTGATTTCCTGGCCACAGTCTCCATCTGCAGTCATCTTTGCACCTAGAAATACAAAGTCTGTCACGGCCTCCACATTTTCTCCCTCTATTTTCCAGTTGTCAATCATTCTTGTTGCCATAATCTTGGTTTTTTTGACGTTTAACTGCAACCCAGCTTTTGCGCTTTCTTCTTTCACCTTGATTAGAAGGCACCTCAGCTCCTCCTCGCTTTTGGCCATCAGGCTTTCGGTCTGGAGATGGTAGCAGGGTATAAATAAAGGTTTATTTATTATTTGTATACCGCCCTGAGTTCCTTTGGGGAGATAGGGCAGCTTATAAATAAAACATTATTATGTGTTGATGATGGTGATGGTGATGATGATGATTATGACCGTCCCTTCCTTACCACTTAAGTTGGTAAGGAAGGGACAGTCAGTCCAGGCTGAAACTCCTTGTTCCAAAAGCGGGGAAGAAAGAGGGCGGACTAATGGCCTTGGCTGCCATTATTGAAAGTATCAACCCACAGGATTGTCTCTGGATCCTGGCAGCCACCTCTTCCTCTGAATTGGACAGCCACTTTTCTCAGAATAACTGAAAGCTCTAGAGCAGCAGGGGTCGGGACCCCTGGGGGGGGGGATCTGGAGGAGGTGTCAGAGAGGTCGCCAAGCTCCCTCAGAAAGCACAATATTTTCTGTTGGTCATGGGGGCTTTGTGTGGGAGGTTTGGCCCAATTCTTTGTGTGGGAGGTTTGGTGGGGTCCAGAATGCTCTTTGATTGTAGGTGAACTATAAATCCCAGCAATGACAACTCCCAAATGACAAAATCAATCTCCGCCCCAACCCCACTAGTAATCAAATGTGGGCGTATCAGGTATTTGTGCCAAATTTGGTCCAGTGAATGAAAATGCACCCTGCATATCAGATATTTACATGACAATTCATAACAGCAGCAAAATTACAGTTGTGAAGTAGCAATGAAAATAACATTTATGGTTGGGGGTCGCCACGACATGAGGAACTGTATTAAGGGGTCATGGCATTAGGAAGATTGAGAAACACTGCTCTAGAGACAGACAGAGAAATAGTGTTTTTGAGCCAGCCAATTGCAGGCCACTTTGATTTTATGCTCTCTCTCCCTTCCTTCCTTCCTTTCTTTCTCTCCTCCCCTCCCCGCCCTGATCACCAGCTTCCTGTTTCAGATTCTTCCGCATGAAGGCAGAGGAAAGCCAGAGCTGAACTTGCAGCTTTGGGCTGCTAAAGGAAGCGGAAGAAGCGGGGCTTGTGGCCAATTTGCTTTCCCTGCTTGCCCACAGAGCCGCACCCCTGCTCTTCCCCCTTGGCCTGAGCAGGCGGCTGATATTTCAAGACGTGGAAAATATGAACGTGTTTTGCTAGGAGACAGTTTCTTTAATGGAAATGCATGTTGTTTTAGAAATAATGTCCCGCTACTTGGTGTCAGAAAGAAAGTCCTGCCAGCTTGGCAGTCTGGCTCAGAGTTGACGGTTGTGCAGCCACTCCCATTGTGTTGAATAGCTTTTATGGCTGGGGATACCAGGAGTTGCAGTTGAACGTCTGGAAAGTGACAAAATTCTCACTGTTGGAGTAAAGAGGTGACCACATGCCTACTTCAGTTGCACTATCTTTCACTCTGTGTGTGTTACAAGGTTTAAAGCTCTGAAAACGACATGACAAACCAAACCCATATTATTTGTGTTGTCGAAGGCTTTCATGGCTGGAATCACTGGGTTGTTGTAGGTTTTTCGGGCTGTATGGCCATGTTCTAGAAGCATAATCTCCTGACATTTTGCCTGCATCTATGGCAGGCATCCTCAGAAGTTGCGAGGTCTGTTGGAAACTAGGAAAATTGGGTTTATTTATCTGTGAAAAGTCCAGGGTGGGAGAAAGAACTCTTGTCTGTTGGAGCTAGGTGTGAATGTTTCAATTGGCTATCTTGATTAGCATTTGATGGCCTGATAGTTTTTAGGTGTGGCTTGTTACTGCCTGAGGGAATCCTTTGTTGAGAGGTGATTAGCTGTCCCTGATTGTTTCTTCTCTGGAGTTCCCCTGTGTTTGAATGTTGTTTTTTATTTACTGTTATAATTTTAGAGTTTTTTAATAATGGTAGTCAGATTTTTTTCATGTCCATGGTTTCGTCCTTTCTGTTGAAATTGTCCACATGCTTCTTGTGGATTTCAATGGCTTCTCTGTGTAGCCTGACATGGTGGTTGTGAGAGTGGTCCAGCATTTCTGTGTTCTCAAATAATATGCTGTGTCCAGGTTGGTTCATCAGGTGCTATGGCTGACTTCTCTGGTTGAAGTAGTCTGCAATGCCTTTCATGTTCCTTGATTTGTGTTTGGGCAATGCTGTGTTTGGTGGTCCCTATGTAGACCACAGCTGCATGGTACACAGTAGACTCCTGCAGAGGTGAGAGGATCCCTCTTGTCCTTTGTTGAACGTAGCATTTATTGGATTTTCTTAGTGGGTCTGTAGATAGTTTGTAGGTTGTGTTTCTTCATCATTTTATTTATTTATTTGCAGTATTTGTATACTGTCCTTTTCAACCCCGAAGGGAACTTAGGCCAGTTCACAGTGTTGACAATAATTCAATGCCATCAATAAATACACAACAGTATAAAACATCAAAATTGACCCTCCCCTGATAAATCATTGAACATTATTAAACACTTTACATAAATTAACATCACACAGAAACATAGCCATTGTCCGTAAACAGTCCGGGGTGTACTTTCAACTTTAAATATTCCTATGATGTCCCAAACGCTTGGTTCCATAGCCAGATCTTTAGCTGTTTCCTAAAGGACAGGAGGGAGGGGGTCGACCTGATCTCACTTGGGAGAGAGTTCCACAGCCGTGGGGCCACCACCGAGAAGGCTCTGTCCCTCATCCCCACCAACCGCCCTGTGAGGCCAGTGGGGCTGAGAGCAGTACCTCTCCAGAAGATCTTAAGCTACAGACTAGTTCATACAGGATGATACGTTTGGATGGGTAAATATCTATCTCGTGCAATAGTTTGGTCCCAGTACATTGGTTTAGCAGTTGTTCTCAACCTATGGGTCTCCAAGTGTTTTGGCCTACAACTCCCAGAAATCCCAGCCAGTTTACCATCTGTTAGGTTTTCTGGGAGTTGAAGGCCAAAAAATCTGAGGACCCACAGGTTGAGAACCACTGCTGTTTTGTTTACAGATCTGGGAGCCAAGACTATTGTCATTCCATTTGGCTCTCTGTGCCATTTTTATAGGAGGAATTTGTTGCGAGATACCAATTTGATGCAGGTTTGCTCCAAGTAGTTAATAAATAATACGTGGCATTTTCTTCATTGCTTGCTATGGCCATGTCCTCAAGCCCACATGCTATCTTGCAGTGAGCTGTCAGAGGGACTTGGGTATGTCATACAAATCGCCTTGTCTAACTTCCACCTGCTTGGTTTCCATAAACTCGGGGTGTCTCTCAAACTCTTGGGATGCTCTTGTGCATCTTGAATGAAGGAATAAGAACTTAGAGGCTTCTTGGTTTAATTTTTGTGTCTTTTTTTCCAGGAATGCATTCTCTCTGGCATTATGTCCGTGAATGGAAAGAAAGTCCTTCACATGGATCGCAATGCTTACTATGGAGGTGAAAGCGCATCCATTACACCCCTGGAAGACGTGAGTATCCCCCACTTGATTTTACTTAAGGTGGCTTCTATGGGATGGGTTTTTTTGAGAAGTACCCATATTGCCTATTACAGCATGGCAGGGTTTTGGACTGGATGGTCTTGTGGTCCCTCCCAACTCTTTGGAAATAGACGAGAATTGAGGACCTCTGGAACTGAGGACGAAAAATAACATATTAAGTGAAGATGAATGAGTAAACTGGGGAGATTATACATTCTTGCTGGTATGTTATGCTTAGTTATGATAAGATATGATGAGGAGGCTTTTAAACAGAAGCTGGATGGCCATCTGTCAAGGGTGTTTTGATTGTGCTTTTCCTGCATGGCAGGTGGTTGAGTGGCTCGTGTGGTCTCTTCCAACTTGATGATTCTGCAACACATTATCCTCCAGGCTGGTGTTTTAGAAGTGCCAAGGGTTTGCTTAATGAAGCTTCCTTAAATCCCATCTTGGGGGAAAAGACAGGATATAGATTCAATAAATAAAGAATAAGTAATATGAGCAAGATGGCTGAGTGGGTGAGACCAGATATAGAAGATGGGAAAAGAACCAAAATAATATTGGGACCTTTTGTGGTGTAATGTAAAATAAACCACGTGTAGTTCACGTTTAATCACCCCACACACTACATTGCCAGTGAAAGAAAATATGCCATGCAGATGAACAGTACAGAACAAGTAGTTTAGTCTTCGTAGTCAGAACAACATATGTACAATGTGATTAGTTGCATCAACTCACATAATGTCCTTTTATTATTATTTATTTATTTACGACATTTATCTGCCGCCCTTCTCACCCCGAAGGGGACTCAGAGCAGCTTACAAGATATATAAACATACAATATATTATATTATTAGCGTAGTACAATATCAGTATTATATATTACTATATTGTACTATACCATTATATTGTAATATTATTAGTAATATTACACGTAATATAAAATTTATAATTATAATATATAATATAATTATAATATAATAATATTATGAGAGATTTAAAATGGTCTTTCTTTGTCCATGTGGATAAACTCCTTCAGCAGCTCATGAAGCAAGAGATACTCCAAACTCTGTCTCTCACTGCTTCTCTCTCTGTTTTTCTGCAAGCCCCGCGTAGCTCAAGCCTGAAAAATGTAACAGTCTCCAAAAGTCCCAGACTCAGCTAGCTCACCTGGCATAGCCTGACCAATCAGCTTTGTGCATCTTATTTTACAGTTGACATACACACACTGATTTCTTACAAGCTTTCACACTACAGAGTTACAACACTGTGATTCAGGAATGTGGCATTTGCCTTTAGGAAGGGATATTTAGATATTTTGAATTTCCAAACAGAGAGCTCCAGCACCTTACCAGACTGCATGCTTCAGGATTGTATAGGATGTTGGGATGGCAGTTAAGGTGAAATCAGAGGCCTACCCTAGTGTAGTAGTGTGGAAGAACCCTAAAATATATTGTGAGCATCAGTCGCAAATGGAAAGGCAACAATTAAATATGCTAAAGGTAGTTCACAACAGAACAAGACAAAAATAGTAATAGGAATAATAATGGTATCTTCCCGTTGGGTAAAATCAAGACCATTTTATAACATAGACTTTTAGAAAGCTGACATGCAGTTTCTAATCCCTTCCAGGGATGCTGGAGGCTACAATGGGAGTCACCTTTTCTGGTTTTATTTTCGCAGTCCTGGAAATAATAATGGGTTCAGCATTTAACAAGAGATCGAGTGCATAGATGTGATCCTCAGGCCTTGCCCTCCCATTCCAGTGGCTCTAGGCTTTGTTCAGGTGGCTCTAGGACTTTGTTTCAAAGCAAACCTGTTATTTCCCTTTCCCTGTTTTGTTTCTAACGCAATTGGACAGGAATGGAGGTGGCACACGAGATGCTTCAGGATCATCAAGTAGTATTTAGCTTCGTTTCCCAGTTTGCTTTCCCATGGGATTTGTGTAAAGCTCTTGGAACGCAGAGCCCCTATTAGCTGCTGCTAAAGCCACATTACTCAAGCCCTAGTAATGGATTTATTATCAGTCTGTGTATGATTCTGCAGTAGGTCTGCTAAAAAGACCCCCACCCACCCCATTTACTTTCGTATCCTAAATAGGCAGATTTCCTCCCTGCAAGTCTGGCTTAATTGGGAGGCGGAAATGGTTTCTGGTGATTATAGCCATGATCATCTGACAGGTTTTCTGTGGTGCGAATGAGTGGGAGGGAGAAAGCCTGAGGATTATGATATCAGCTGCTTGTTTGGTGCCTTTTTCAAAGTCATATCCATATGCTGAGGCTATTGTTAGTAGGTGCTAAATGTGTACAGATCTGACAGGTTTTCTGGCATTGTACAACTTAGATTTATGGGTTTGCTAACGTTTTATCTAATAGTTGTATTATATGACGGAAAATATGGAGTGGGTTAAACCCCTGTGCCAGCAGGACTGAAGGCCGACAGGTCACAGGTTAAAATCAGGGGAGAGGCGGATGAGCTCCTTCTATCAGCTCCAGCTCCTCATGCGGGGACATGAGAGAAGCCTCCCACAAGGATGATAAAAACATCAAATCATCTGGGCGTCCCCTGGGCAACATTCTTGCAGACGGCCAATTCTCTCACACCAGAAGTGACTTGCAGTTCTTCAAGTCGCTCCTGCCATGACAAAATAATAATAATAATTATTATTATTATTATTTACAGTATATGTATACCGCTTTTCTCACCCCGAAGGGGACTCAAAGCGGTTTCCACATAGGTAATGGCAAAATTCAATGCCAGCACAAACAATTACAATTATACAATTACAGTTAGACATAAATCAAATTAAAATACATCCATAAACAGTAGAACAATCATTAAAACAGTAAAACAGTCTCATCTGTCGAATTGCCGTTCCAGTCATTGTCTTTCCGAAATGCTGCATAGATTTGTTTCTATTGCCCGAAGGCCTGGTCCCAAAACCATGTTTTTATTTTTTTTTCCTAAAAGCCAGGAGGGAGTGAGCAGATCTTACCTCATTTGGGAGAGTGTTCCATAGGCGGGGGGCCACAGGCGAGAAGCCCCTGTCTCTTGTCCCCTCCAGGTGCATTTGCGCTGTTGACGGGAGCGAGAGCAGGGCCTCCCCGGATGATTTAGAGGTGGGACGTAGGGGTGGATGCGTTTGTACAAGTAAGCTGGGCCAGGACTGTATAGAGCTTTATAGGTCAAAACCAGCACTTTGAATTGGGTTCGGAGATGGACCAGCAGCCAGTGGAGTTGGCATAGAAGGGGGTGGTGTGACGGTGGGTCAAAAAATAACGCTTCCATCACTCTTTTTCTTTCATGGCTACTGGACTACGAGGGTTGAATGAAAAGTAATGCCTCCACCTTCGTAACTCCTCAACAGATGGCAGTATTGGTATGCGGCAGGTACTGGCTTGTTCAGTAGACTCTCCTCCACAGTTCCATTTTGGCGGGAAGCCTTAGCATTGAACGGTTGTGTTGTTACAGTATGAAGTATGGAACCCTGAGGAGATGGTCGGTCAATGTGATTTAAGCAAAGTGCATTCATTGAATTCTTGACAGCAGAAGGTGTCACCCCAAAGGAGATTCATGAGAGAATGTAAGCTGTGTATGGTGATTGTATTGATGTGAGTACTGTGCATTGTTGGGAGAGTAAGTTTAAAGATGTTGAGGTGACACCTTCTGCTGTCAAGAATTCAATGACTACACGTTGCTTAAGTCGCATTGACCAACTGTCTGTGCAGGGTTCCATACTTTGCATGTTAACAACACAACCGTTCAATGCTAAGGCTTCCCAACAAACTGGAACTGTAGAGGAGAGTCTACTGAACAAGCCAGTACCTGTTGCATATCAGTATTGCCATCTGTTGAGGAGTTACGAAGGTGGAGGCATTACTTTTCATTCATCCCTCGTATCTATCTATTTATTTAAAACTTTTCTATCCCAATCTTCTCACCTCCATAGAGGGACTCAGACCGGCTTACAGCAAGGATTCGATGCTACTAATACAAGTTAAAACATCATAACAATACAAGATTAAAATACATATAGATAAAATACATATATACCAAATTGCCATGGTAAAATCATGTTCAACTCAGTCCACATATGTGGTCACTCACTTTGGTCTGTAACCATGCATAATATGATAGGGGAAACCTTATTCTACTGATATGGTTATTTCTTTTTCCAATTGACTAATTAGAACCATGAATCTGAAGGTAAAATAAAGAGTCGTCATTGAATTTCTAGCTTAAGAAGGTTGTGCACCTAAGGAAATCCTTCATTGCTTGAAAAATGTTTAGGATTTGACCCCTTCTGACTTTTACCTGTTTGGACCTCTGAAAGACAACCTACGTGGTTTCAGATTCTATTACTTGAATGACGTTCAAACAGCTTTAAAATCAAGGGATCACGAAGCAAAACCCTGAAATTTTCCAAAATTGTTTTGCTGCCTGGGTTAAATGATGGCACAAGTGTACAAATTGATAGTGACTATCTTGAGCGGTAGTTTTGTGTAGAGGACAGTTCAGGCTATGATTTGTAGTAGCTTCGGCTGTTATATGTTCATTCATAACACTTTTATGACATAGGAGGCAAAACTATTTGACCCACTCAGGTATGATCATCTTCTAGAGAAAGGTGGCTGGTGTGTTGAAGAACCAGAGGGAGGCACAGCATATGTAGGACTTGTGTTAACTAGAAGCTTGTTCAAGAGCCTTTGGATTCTGCTTCAAATACAATTCACGGATTTCTTTTCTTCTTTTAAATCCAGGATTATGACAAAAGGTTTATGCTGAAACAGCTTGGATAGCCCAGGCCTTTACTATTGGCCGACCTAGAACTTGCTTTAAGGATACTAACACACCGTCTTAATTTCACCATGTCTTTCTCTTCCAGCTGTACAAAAGGTTTTGCCTGCCAGGGAGTCCACCTGAGTCGATGGGCCGAGGAAGAGACTGGAATGTGGACCTGATCCCCAAATTCCTCATGGCTAATGGTGGGTTTATGGCTGCTACTTCTGGCTAAGTAAAACTCCACAGTTTCCCCCTTGTACCCTGGAATTGCTGCTCTCCTGTCCAGAAAATAAATATTTCATCTAATTATAAACATATTTCACAAAATAGGTGTACTCACAAGATACTCTGCTCTGTGTTTGATTTTAATTGCGTCTGGGAGTTCCCTCAATTTAAAGGGGGGGGGGAAGAAACCACATGCGATGTTAAAGAGATAGAGAAGCTCATAGGGACTGTTGGAATCAAAAATGTAAAATGTAGACACCAGATAGCGACACCAACTAGACTTAATGTCAGGGGAAACCTTTACTTTTAAATTTGTTGTGCTCACCTTGATCTGTGAGGAGTGACAGATAACAAATAAAATACAATTATTATAATAAAACTGATTCACTTCAGCTGATTCACATTAAAGTTCGTTTTGATTCCAGGCCAGCTGGTCAAGATGTTGATGTACACAGAAGTCACTCGCTACTTGGACTTCAAAGTGATTGAAGGAAGCTTTGTCTACAAAGCAGGGAAGATTTACAAAGTCCCTTCAACTGAGGCAGAAGCCTTGGCATCCAGTAAGTGCCTGTAGCTTTTTAAAAATGTCTTTTGGGGTTCTTCTGTGTTCAACATGTTGAAGGGAGATGTTGACTCTAAGCTGGAATGCATCCAGAGGAGGGTGACCAAAATGATCAAGGCTTTGGAGAACAAGCCCTATGAGGAGAGGCTTAAAGAGCTGGGCATGTTTAGCCTTCAGAAGAGAAGGCTGAGAGGAGACATGAGGATGGCCATGGATCAGTACGTGAGGGGAAGTTATAAGGAGGAGGGAGCAAGCTTGTTTTCTGCTGCCCTGAACAATGGCTTCAAACGACAGGAGATTCCAGCTGAACATGAGGAAGAACTTCCTGACTGTGAGAGCTATTCAGCAGTGGAACTCTCTGCCCCGGAGTGTAGTGGAGGCTCCTCTTTTGGAGGCTTTTAAGCAGAGGCTGGGTGGCCATCTGTTGGGGTTGCTTTGAATGTGATGTTCCTGCTTCTTGGCAGAAAGGGGTTGGACTGGATGGCCCATGAGGTCTCTTCCAACTCTAGGATTCTATGAACATTATTGTTGTCGAACAGTGGTTCTCAACCTGGGGTCCCCAGATATTTTTGGCCTACAACTCCCAGAAATCCCAGCCAGTTTACAAGCTGTTAGGATTTCTGGGAGTTGAAGGCCAAAAACATCTGGGGACCCCAGGTTGAGAACCACTGTTGTAGAGCATTGTTGAACTAATTGGAGTTCTCAGAGATGCGGTAATGAATCCAGAAGGGCATCAGTATCCATGCACTCAGTCCACAGTGTTATTGTGTGTTTGGCCAACTTCATTAAACTTGCATGCATTCATTTGAGAAGTGCTCAGAAATGAACATAGGAAATTTAACATCAGTGCAATTTAGCTGAATGAAGCCTCCCATGTCATGGCTTTGGAGAACGTTAGTACAGTGTTCCTTCACTTATTGCAGGTGTTACGTTCCAGGACCACCCGTGAAAAGTGAAAATCCGCAAAGTAGGGAATCACATTCCAAGAGTGAGACAGAAGCGAGGAAAGATTTACAGGCACTGCACATTTTTTTTTTTGCTAGCTATAAGGAAGGGACTGTAAGGCCATGATTTACATACTGCTTTGTATTTTCTCTCTTCTTTTATGATTGGTTGCCTCTTTCCTGAGGGGGAGGGTAAAACCCCCTTCCACACTCCAGATGTTAGGGATTCCTCATCTTCGGAGGAGGAAGGGGAGCAGGGAAATGCTCAGGAATTGGAGGGAGGAGTCAGACAATGAGGGTTTGAAAGTGCCCACATTTCTAGAGAGACAGAGCACAGAAAAGAGACAGAGTACAGATGGCGTTCGGTTAGGATAACTGCTAAAAACGCTGAGCTAATTGGGAGATGCCCTAGCACCTCCTGCGTGGGGAATTCAGGGCTAAAAATCAGTAGTAGGAGCACTCAGCTTTCGCTGGTAACAACAAACCTGATACTGATATTTTCACTCCAATTGAATCTTCTTTGTGTCTGCTGCTAAGAACTTTGTTCATTGTCCGTTGTCTGATGGAAGACTGGTGTTTCTTTTGGGACTTTATAAGAGACTTTAATTTGTGTCTGGATTAAGATTTCCTGCTTTCTTTCGCACTTTTCAATTGCATTTGCTTATCCTTTGTGTTTGCTGAAGTAAAGCATTTTTCTTTTACTTTCAACGTTGTCTAAAGACTGTTTTTGAAGGGCAACTCCGGACACCAGGAGGCAAAAACCCACGAAACAGCGAGTCCGCACAAAGCGAACCGCGAAGTAGCAAGGGAACACTGTAACCATTCTGCAGGGTGAAATCAGGGTTAGGGTTAAGGCCACTTCCTGTCCCCATAATGCCTCAACCAGTGCCCCTTGCCCCTCATTTCTGTCTGTCACCATCTAGTTCAAGTCAGAACCATTCCATATCTAACCAAAAGTCATTTGTAGCTGGTCATTTTACACATAGCTGTATTTCTGCTGTGGAAACCGCACCCTTGTATAGTGCTGATGCCATAAGTTGGGTTTGGTTTTTTTGTTTGCTTGTTTGTTTGTATTTTTTGGTGCCGTAGCACAGACCACAGTGGAATGATGCTGTGTCAGTCCTGACTGCATGCCTTTGTGCACGTTCAGTCCCTTGGAGACCTGTGACATAAGCTCACTGCTAAGTTGACTGGCTGCCTTTGCATTGAGAAGGCCCCTGGGTTCAGTCTCGTGATTTCTCTGGCTTAGAAGCATCTCGAGTGGCCGGATTAAGAAGGATGCCTGAGGTCTTGGGTGGCTGCTTTCAGTTTGTGTGGATTTGTTTTGTTGCAAGCCACCTTGTGTCCAGGCTTGGAGAAAATATGGGAATCCAAAAGTTAAGAAAAGTAGTACAGTGTTCCCTCGCTACTTCATGGTTTGCTTTTAGCGGACTCGCTGTTTCGTGGTTTTCAAATTTTTTAAATTTAAAATATATATTGTGGTATTTTTGCTGTTTTGCATGTTTTTGCCACCGCCGCTCTCTGAGGCGCTTTCCCTCCTCAGTCCTCCTTTCCTCCAGCCTTGAAGGGCCTTTCCTTCCTTTCCTTCACTTTATTTTAAGTTTATAAAGACTTAAAATAGTGTATGACTACTAAAATAATGTATAAATATTAAAATAAATGTAGCGTCCCTACATCGCGGTTTTTCACTTATTGCGGGAGATCCTGGAACGTAACCCCCTCAGTAAGTGAGGGAACACTGTACTACTACTACTAATAATAATATTAATAAATAATAATAATAATAATAATAATAATAATCTTTATTTATACACCGCCACCATCTCCCCAAAGGGGACTCAGGGTGGCTTACATGAGGCCAAGCCCAGTAGTACATTACAGCAAAATAAATACAGAAGAACAGAACTAATATCACAGTAAAATAAATAAAACAGGAATACAATAAAACAATGCAAAATAACAAAATGAGAAATCAGTCGCAATGGGTGGGCCAAATGTACAACATAAAATGGTAAAACTCAGGATGAGATAAAAATAAATATTTGCAAGGAAGAAGTTCGTAGGGGACGGAATAGTGGAGACAGGCCTTCAAACAGGTCGGGGAGGGGTGTAATATTATTATTATTATTATTATTATTATTATTTTATTTACAGTTTTATATTCCGCCCTTCTCACCCCGCAGGGGACTCAGGGCGGATTACAGTGTACACATATATGGCAAACATTCAATGCCAATTTTGACATACAACGTATACAGACATACACAGAGGCTATTTAACTTTTTCTGGCCGCCAGGGGAGCTGTCGCTTTCATCGTCCATCTGCGACACTGATGAAGTACTTCCACATTCCCCGCATGCTTTTTGCTGGGAGTCTTTTTTATGGCCTCATAAATTAGTTAATTTAGCCTCCCCACACAAGGTGGTACCTAATTTTCCTACTTGACAGATGCAACTGTCTTTCGGGTTGCAAAGGTCGACAACAGGCTACACAATTGGTTGGAAGCCCACTCCAACCCGGCTGGCTTCGAACTCATGACCTTTTGGTCAGAGTGATCTTAATGCAGCTGACACTCAGCCAGCTGCGCCACAGTCCCGGTGGCAGCAATGAGGGCAGCATTTTGAAAGGAACAACAAAAAAGAGGTACTGTATATACTCGAGTATAAGCTGACCCGAATATAAGCCGAGGCACCTAATTTTACCACAAAAAAACCTGGAAAATGTATTGACTCGAGTATAAGTCGAGGATGGGAAATGCAGCAGCTACTGGTAAATTTCAAAATAAAAATAGATACCAATAAAATTATATTAATTTAGGCATCAGTAGGTTAAATGTTTTTGAATATTTACATAAAACTGTAATTCAAGATAAGACTGTCCAACTCTGATTAAACCATTATTCTAACCTTCTTCAATGTAAATATGCTTATATGTCCTCCAATAATAATCAATAGAATAAAATAATAAACGTAATAATAATACAGTAAAATAATAAATATAACAATAATAAAATACATAAAAATATATAGATTTATTTATTTATCGTGTCAGGAGCAAACCAAAACAGTTGTATTGCATTAAAAACAAACAAACAAACAAACAAAACACAAAATTTGCAGACTTGGTATTCTATTAAATGTCCTTTGACCAGTATCTGGCCACTTGGAGTGCCTCTGGTGTTGCTGCAAGAAGGTCCTCCATTGTGCATGTGGCAGGGCTCAGGTTGCATTGCAGCAGGTGGTCAGTGGTTTGCTCTTCTCCACACTCGCATGTCGTGGATTCCACTGTGTGGCCCCATTTCTTGAGGTTGGCTCTGCATCTTGTGGTGCCAGAGCGCAGTCTGTTCAGCGCCTTCCAAGTCGCCCAGTCTTCTGTGTGCCCAGGGGGGAGTCTCTCATTTGGTATCAGCCATTGGTTGAGGTTCTGGGTTTGAGCCTGCCACTTTTGGACTCTCGCTTGCTGAGTTGTTCCAGCGAGTGTCTCTGTAGATCTTAGAAAACTATTTCTTGATTTAAGTCGTTGACGTGCTGGCTGATACCCAAACGGGATGAGCTGGAGATGTCTCTGCCTTGGTCCTTTCGCTATTGGCTGCTACTTCCCGGCGGATGTCAGGTGGTGCAATACCGGCTAAGCAGTGTAATTTCTCCAGTGGTGTAGGGCGCAGACACCCCGTGATAATGCGGCATGTCTCATTAAGAGCCACATCCACTGTTTTAGCGTGGTGAGATGTGTTCCACATGGGCATGCATACTCAGCAGCAGAGTAGCACAGCGCAAGGGCAGATGTCTTCACTGTGTCTGGTTGTGATCCCCAGGTTGTGCCAGTCAGCTTTCGTATGATATTGTTTCTACCGCCCACTTTTTGCTTGATGTTCAGGCAGTGCTTCTTGTAGGTCAGAGCACGGTCCAGAGTGACTCCCAGGCATTTGGGTGTGCTGCAATGCTCCAGTGGGATTCCTTCCCAGGTAATCCTCAGAGCTCGGGATGCTTGTCTGTTCTTAAGGTGAAAGGCACATGTCTGTGTTTTAGATGGATTAGGGATCAGCTGGTTTTCCCTGTAATAGGCAGTAAGAGCACCTAGAGCTTCGGAGAGCTTCTGTTCAACCATCTCAAAGCTCCCTGCTTGAGCGGTAATGGCACGATCATCAGCATAGATGAAGCTCTCTGTCCCTTCTGGCAGTGGCTGGTCATTTGTGTAAATGTTGAACATGGATGGAGCAAGCACGCTCCCCTGAGGCAGGCCGTTCTTCTGTTTCCGCCATCTGCTTCTCTGGCCCTGGAATTCAACAAAAAAGCTCCTGTTTTGTAGCAGGTTTCCTATGAGGCGGGTGAGATGGTAGTCCTTTGTGATATATACATTTTTCTCAGGAGGAGGCGGTGGTTTACAGTATCATAAGCCACTGACGTAAGCTACTTCTCTGGCCCTAGAACTCAAATAAATGTAATAATAATAATAATAACAACAACAAAGTAAAATAATAAATAACATTGACTCGAGTGTAAGCCAGGGGAGATTTTGTCAGCCAAAAAAAAAGTACTGAAAAATTAGGCTTATATTCGAGTATATACAGTATATGGTAACTCTCCAAAGGCACACCGGAAAAGCCAAGTTTTGAGATCCTTCTTGAAGGCTGCTAGGGTGCGGGCTTGCCTAATCTCACCAGGCAGTGAGTTCCAAAGTTGGGGGCCACAGCGGAGAAGGCTAGCATTTACGATCAGATTTGTGAGACATGCCTTAAGCCACGATGGGTAAACCTTGGCCTTCTCTCCAGGTGTTCCTCTGGTAGCTTGTTAGGAATTGTGTGAGTTAACCCAACCTTTCCCTGGCTTTGTAGGTCTGATGGGCCTATTTGAGAAAAGGCGCTTCAGGAAATTCCTCGTGTACGTCGCCAACTTCGACGAGAACGATTCCCGCACTTTCGAAGGCGTCGACCCCAAGAAGAACACCATGCGCGACGTGTACAAGAAGTTCGACTTGGGCCAAGACGTCATAGATTTCACCGGCCATGCCCTCGCACTGTACAGGACCGATGAGTAAGTTGTGTTCCTTTCCTTGCGTTCGGGAGAGCCTCCCACTTTTGGGAAATGGTGAAATCAAGGCTCCCGCCCGAGAGCTTCACATCTCAGGGAATTGCAAGATTATAGGAGACTTCTGTCTAACACAGGCATGGGCAAACTTGGGCCCTCCCTCCAGTTGTTTTGGACTTCAACTCCCACAATTCCTAACAGCCGGTAGGCTGTTAGGAATTGTGGGAGTTGAAGTCCAAAACAACTGGAGGGAGGGCCCAAGTTTGCCCATGCCCAGCAGTTGCAGAACAGCATACATTTGCAGGATTTATGGCGAGTTTTGACCCTGAGCAGCAATCCCAATGTTGTTATTTTATCTAAACTCCCTCTCTCTCTCTCTCTCTCTCTCTCTCTCTCTCTCTCTCTCTCTGTTTCAGCTACCTAGACCAACCCTGCCATGAATCAATCAACAGGATTAAATTGTACAGCGAGTCTCTAGCTAGATATGGCAAAAGCCCCTACCTGTATCCGCTTTATGGCCTAGGGGAGCTGCCCCAGGGATTTGCAAGGTGAGATCCCTTTTCTTGTGTACACTTCTACAAAGGGGTTTACAGGACTGAAATGGGTTGCTGTTGTTTATACCTGCAGCTATCGCTGTATTTTATGGATTTTGCCAGGGGGTTTTGTGACGTGAGATACTTATATTGGCTGTTTTGTTATGTTATTGTTTCTGCAATTTTTGTGCTTTGTGAGCTGCCCCGAGTTCCTCCGGGAGATGGTGGCAGTGTATAAATAAAGTTTTGTTGTTGTTGTTTGAAACACAATAAGATTAGTATACAGTAAACAAAATCACTTTGCTGGCTGTTGGGTTCGTCCACAGGTTATTAGCAATTTGCTCCAAAGTGTATCATACTACATTAATTGATTGATTGATTGATTGATACACAACAAGATTGGTACACAACAAACAAGATAACTATGCTGGCTTCTCCTATTATTATTGTTGTTGTTGTTGTTGTTGTTGTTGTTGTTGTTGTTGTTGTTGTTGTTTGAAACACAAGATTGGAACACAGCAGACAAGATCACTCTGCTGGTTGTTGCATTGGATCACACATCGGACACTTCCCAAGTGTCTAGGACTGTGTGATGTATTGGTGAATAATGCGTGCAGGTCCGAGTAGGGTGACCATTTGCAGCTGGCAGATGGTAATTTTGTCAGCGCCGATTGTGTTTGCGTGCAGGCCAAGGTTTTTAGGTACTGCACCCAGTGTGCCAGTCACCACTGGGACCACTTTTACTGGCTTGTGCCAGTCTTTGCAGTTCAATCTTTAAATCCTCATATTGTGTCAGCTTCTCTAGCTGTTTCTCTTTGATCCTGCTGTTGCCTGGGATTGCAACATTGACGATCCATACTTTGTTTTTTAACACCATTGTAAGTGGATTAATATCAGCAACTAATGATGACAGTTGCCAACATACAATGAGCACATAGCCAAGTGGATTGTAAGATTACAAGGGAGGAAGTGAGAATTTGTCAGTTCTAACTACAGCCTTGAATGTAGAGAAAGTATAATCCAGATGGAAATAAAAGCCAGTGACGGTTTCACTTAGTAAAATAAGGCCTTGTGTAGCTCCTGAATTCGAACCTGGCTCCTCGTGCAGCAAAATAGTAAACTCGTGTTCGACTCTGTGGATTGGTGCTCATCTCCATTTCTCTGCCAAAGAGCCGCCGTTGTCCATAGACACCTCCAAGGTCATGTGGCCAGCATGACTGCAAGGAGTGCTATTACCTTCCCACTGGAGCAGTATTTTATTTATTTATTTACTTTACTTTACTTGTATACCGCAGTTTCTCAGCCCAACAGGCGACTCAACGCGGTGTACAACAAGGATAAGAATCAATCAACGATATATAATTTAAAAACCATAAAAGCATAATATACAGTATTGACACCACAATAGACAACACAATGCATCTCATAACAGTACTTATTGATCTACTCACATTTGCATGTTTTCAAATTGCTAGGTTGCCAGAAGCTGGAGCCAACAATGGGAGCTCACCCTGCTCCCTGGAATCGAACCGCCGACCTTTCGGTCAGCAAGTTCAGCATCTCAGCAGTTTAACCCGCTGCGCCCCCAGGGCACCATGCAGCAGGATATCATGCAACGTTTGTGTTTCGTTCACAGGCTAAGTGCCATCTATGGCGGGACCTACATGCTGAACAAGCCCATTGAAGAGATTGTCATAGAAAACGGCAAAGTGGTTGGCGTGAAGTCAGAAGGAGAGGTAAAGTAGTGGGGCTATTAACTCCTGTTCAAAACTGCTTAACCTGGGCCAACTTGGGCCCTCCAGGTATTTTGGACTTCAACTCCCACAATTCCTAACAGCCGGTAGGCTGTTAGGAATTGTGGAAGTTGAAGTCCAAAATACCTGGAGGGCCCAAGTTGGCTCATACCTGTGCTTCCAAAGGGAATGGGGATGGCTTCCTGGGCCAGTTGTCTCTGTATTCTTCCTCTGACTAGCATTGAATCCAGATTACCTAGTGAGTGAGGAAATCCCTCGTTCTCAACCTGGGCACCTGCTTCCTTGCAGATTGCCCGCTGCAAGCAGCTCATCTGCGACCCCAGCTACGTCCCAGACAGAGTCAAAAAGGTCGGCAAAGTGATCCGGGTCATCTGCATCATGAGCCACCCGATCAAGAACACCAACGACGCCAATTCGTGCCAGATCATCATTCCCCAGAACCAAGTGAACAGGAAATCGGGTAAGTGCAAGAGCAAGCCGGTCTTCTGGTTGGGTGTCAGCCCCACAAATTCTCTTGCTGATGCCTTTCGCAGAGACAAGTGGCTCAATAGAACTTTTTCCTTGTAAAGTGGGAGTCTTCGGTTTTGCAAAACCTGTTAATAGCAATTATGTATGATGGGGTGGATCTTGACTCATGGCACAGAACAAGATATGGGGAGATTTAACAACCTTTGCAAGGTCATCCTAATTAGTCCCAGTGGTCAGGAGTTGTGGGAGCTGAAGTTGCAAACATCTGGAGGACCAAAGTTTGGGAACTACTGCCTTAGAGGATGCTTTGAAGCTGAGTGATAGCACTGGTCTTCTGCTATATGCAGATTATGTATTTATTTATCTTATCAGGAGCAAACCAAGGCTACAGTTGTAATTTATTTAAAAAAACACAAAGTTTTAAAACTTGGCAATTATATTAAACTAGCCATCCCCTGCCATGTGTTGCTGTGGCCCCATCTGTGTATATGTATTTTGTGTGTGTGTGTATGAGTGTGTATATATTTGTGTATATATGTGGTTGCGCACATAAATGGGTTTGAGCATGCATTGTAATGTAATTTTTGTTTTTTGGCTTTTTAAGTCCCTTCTGCTGTGTTTTTCAGTGTTTTTATGAGTGATGGTCACTCGTTGGCCTGAGAGGTGTATTGTGTCCAAATTTGGTGTCAATTCATCCAGTGGTTTTTGTTATGTTAATCCCACAAACGAACATTACATTTTTATTTATATAGATGTCCTTTGACCAGTAACTGGCGACTTGTAGTGCCTCTGGTCTTGCTATAAGAAGGTCCTCCATTGTGCATGTGGCAGGGCTTAGGTTGCATTGCAGTAGGTGGTCTGTAGATTGCTCTTCTCCACACCCGCATGTCGTGGATTCCACTTTGTAGCCCCATTTCTATGATTCTATGATTAAATGTCCTTTGACCAGTATCTGTCCCCTTGGAGTGCCTCTGGTGTTGCTGCAAGAAGGTCCTCCATTGTGCATGTGGCAGGGCTCAGGTTGCATTGTAGTATGTGGTCTGTGGTTTACTCTTCTCCTCCCTCGCATGTCGTGGCCTCATTTCTGAAGGTTGGCTCTGCATCTCTTGATGCCAGAGCGCAGTCTGTTCAGTCGCCCAGTCTTCTGTGTGCCCAGGGGGAGTCTCTCATTTGGTATCAGCCATGGATTGAGGTTCTGGGTTGGAGCCTGCCACTTTTGGACTCTCGCTTGCTGAGGCGTTCCAGCGAGTGTCTCTGTAGATCTTAGACCACTATGTTTTGATTTAAGTCGTTGACCTGCTGGCTGATATCCAAACAAGGGATGAGCTGGGGGTGTCACTGCCTTGGTCCTTTCACTATTGGTTGCTACTCCCTGACAGATGTCAGGTGGTGCTATACTGGCTAAGCAGTGTAATTTCTCCCGTGGTGTGGGGCGCAGACACCCCGTGATAATGTGGCATGTCTCATTAAGAGCCACATCCACTGTTTTAGCGTGGCGAGATGTGTTCCACACTGGGCATGCATACTCAGCAGCAGAGTAGCACAGCGCAAGGGCAGATGTCTTCACTGTGTCTGGTTGTGACCCCCAGGTTGTGCCAGTCAGCTTTCATATGATGTTAGTTCTAGCACCCACTTTTTGCTTGGTATTAAAGCAGTGCTTCTTGTAGCTCAGAGCACAGTCCAGGTTCGCTCTCACATATTTGGGTGTGCTGCAATGCTCCATTGAGATTCCTTCCCAGATGATATTTCATTACTTAGTAGGATATAGAGCAGGATGTTTCCATTTTGGAGCAAATTGCTTATACTCAGAGCCTCAGAAGAGTCTGGATCTGAATCCATCAGAAGAGTTTGCTCTCCTTCCCGCCATCTCACTTGAGAAAGGATGGTTTTGCAGCGATCAACTATGAGCACTTTCTATTTAGACTTTGGCCTGACTTGGCTCCCCTTTGCCTTCCAGACATCTATGTCTGCATGATCTCCTCTGCGCACAACGTGGCGGCGCAAGGGAAGTACATTGCCATTGTGAGCACCACCGTGGAGACGAGCGACCCAGAGAAGGAGATCAAGCCCGCCCTGGAGCTTCTTGAGCCAATTGAGCAGAAGTAAGTCCCCTAACAGCAATTGCCCTTTTCAGGCACCGTTGGAGAGGCATTGCATTCCAGAAGAAGACCTCTAACCAATGCAAGACGAACTCCACGTGTGCCATTTTGGAGACGGTGCTTCCAGCAGATAGCTAAGCATGTAAGCCAGGCATGGGCACACTTGGGCCTTACCTCCAGGTGTTTTGGACTTCAACTCCCACAATTCCTAACAGCCTACCGGCTGTTAGGAATTGTGGGAGTTGAAGTCCAAAACACCTGGAGGTAAGGCCCAAGTGTGCCCATGCCCGGTCTAAAAACTTCCTGGGCACTTAATCTGGAGACATTTAGCATGCAGTGTGCGCACTTAACATTCCCTCCAAATGCAAAAGGTGGGTTTGCAGATATTCTTTCCATCATACAAGTGTTTTAGAATCCCTGCTATCATGCAGGCCAGTTTCTCATGACTGTTGTCATACTGTGTTGTATCCGAACACACTCCTAAACCAGCCTTCTCCTTTTTTTTTCTCTCCCTCTAGGTTTGTTAGTGTCTGCGACCTGTTTGCACCAACCGACTTGGGAAGAGAGAGCCAGGTTTGTGTGACATGGGCACTATTGGGGGAATATTGGGTATCAATAACAGGAATATTCAATACTGTATATGAAGTTATGGTAGGAAACAGGAGGGGAAATACTCAGGATGCTCTGATAAGGTTTTAAACATAATAATAATAAAATAATAATAATAATAATAATAATAACAACAACAACAACAACAACAATAATACTCAGGATGCTCTGATAAGGTTTTAAACATAATAATAATAATAATAATAATACTCAGGATGCTCTTATAAGATTTTAAACATAATAATAATAATAATAATAATAATAATAATAATAATAATAATAATACTCAGGATGCTCTGATAAGGTTTTAAACATAATAATAACAATAATAATATAACAACAACAATACTATATTTATATTCCGCCCTTCACACCCCAAAGGGGACTCGGGGCGGATCACAGTACATATACACGGCAAACATTCAATGCCGCTTTGTATAGACAATAAACAGACAGACAGAACAGAAGGAGGTGGTTTGTTTCGACTCAGTGTCCAGCTGTTTCTGGTGCCGTGGAAGGTTGGGCTCGAGTCCAGAGGGGTGCTGTTGCTCTATCTTCTATGACCAAGCACTGTCAGGACTTCCTCCTTCCTTTTGGTCGCCCAGCATTTTCTGATCTTCTTTCTTTTATGGCGTTGTGAAACACCTCCCCTGCTTTTAGCCATACCTAATTTCTCTAATCACAGCTAAAGCTGTTTCCGAATCGCTTAGGTAAACAATGAGCTAGGCTGACAGCTGGCAGTTGGCAGCTCACGCCAACCCGGGGCTTCAAACTTGCAACCTTTACATTTTTATTTATATAAATACTAGCTGTACCCGCCACGCGTTGCTGTGGCCAACCTTCCCTCTTTCTCTCCTTCTTTCCCTACTTCCTTCTTTCCCTCTTCCTTCCTTCCTTCCTTCCTTCCTTCCTTCCTTCCTTCCTTCCTTCCTTTCCCTCCTTCTTTCCTTCCTTCCCTTCCTTCCTGTCCCTCTTCCTTTCCTTCTTTCCCTCCCTCCCTTCTTTCTTTCTCTTCTGCTGTCTTTTCTTCCTTTTCTTTCTCCTTCCCTCCCTTCTCTCATCTCCTTCCTCGCTCCCTCTTTCCTTCCTTCTTTCCCTTTTTTCTTTCCTTCTCTCCTTTCTTCCTTCTCTACCTCTTTCCTTCCTTCCTTCTCTCTTTGCTTCCATGCTTCCGTCTCCCTTTCCTTTCTTTCCCCCTTTTCTTTTCTTTTCTTTTCTTTTCTCTTCTTCCCTCCCTCTTTCTTCCCTTTTTTCTGTATTGTCATTTAGCTTTTTGGGGCTTTTAAAGTCCCTTCTGCTGTGATTTTCAGTGTTTTTATGAGTGAAGGACATACATTGGGTGGTTAGGTGTCTTGGGTCCAAATTTGGTGTCAATTCGTCCAGTGGTTTTTGAGTTCTGTTCGTCCCACAAACGAACATTACATTTTTATTTATTTATATAGATATATATATAGCGTCCCTACTTTGCGGATTTTCAACTTTTGCGGATGGTCCTGGAACGTAACACACGCAATAAGTGAGGGAACACTGTATACGAGTGTTGGTGCTTCTTTGTTTTCATAGAATCATAGACTCAGAGTTGGAAGAGACCTCATGGGCCATCCAGTCCAACCCCATTCTGCCAAGAAGCAGGAATATTGCATTCAAATCACCCCTGACAGATGGCCATCCAGCCTCTGTTTAAAAGCTTCCAAAGAAGGAGCCTCCACCACACTCCGGGGCAGAGAGTTCCACTGTCAAATGGCTCTCACAGTCAGGAAGTTCTTCCTCATGTTCAGATGGAATCTCCTATCTTGTAGTTTGAAGCCATTGTTCCGCGTCCTAGTCTCCAAGGAAGCAGAAAACAAGCTTGCTCCCTCCTCCCTGTGGCTTCCTCTCACATATTTATACATGGCTATCATATCTCCTCTCAGCCTTCTCTTCTTCAGGCTAAACATGCCCAGCTCCTTAAGCCGCTCCTCATAGGGCTTGTTCTCCATACCCCTGATCATTTTAGTCGCCCTCCTCTGGACACATTCCAGCTTGTCAATATCTCTCTTCAATTGTGGTGCCCAGAATTGGACACAATATTCCAGGTGCGGTCTAACCAAGGCAGAATAGAGCATGGGGAGCATGACTTCCCTAGATCTAGACACTATGCTCCTATTGATGCAGGCCAAAATCCCATTGGCTTTTTTTGCCGCCACATCACATTGTTGGCTCATGTTTTTCAAGAAGTTCTCTCCCTCCTTTCCCCAGATCTTCATTTCCCGCACTTACGACGCCACCACCCACTTTGAGACGACATGCGACGACATCAAAGACATTTACAAGCGGATGATGGGCTCAGACTTCGACTTCGAGGAGATGAAGCGGAAGAAGAACGACATCTACGGGGAGGAGGAGCAGCAGCAGTAGTAGTGGCCGTAGTAATAATAATAATAATAATGAGGGTGCTTTGGGGGAGGGAGGGATTGGGGGGGGGGGTCTCAAGTTCGCTCTCCGCTGGCTGGTGTCGATGCGTCTGCCCAAGAGGCACTTAAGCGAAGCTCCGTACGACGTTCAAATATTGTAAGGCCTGCTTCTTCTTTCTTTTTCTTTTTTTGGTAATCATATCTCTTGAGATTGAAAAGAGTCCTGCACTGGTTAAAAAAACGAAACGCTCCTCCCTTCCCCTCTTTGGATTATAATAATCATGTGTTAATTCTTCTTTAAGCAAAGGTTGCCGTGTCAAAATTGGCAGATGCTGACACTTCTCGACCACGACTAACTGTTGCTAACTTTTTTTGACTTTGGGGAGAAGCCGCTTTCGATGATTTCGTAGATTTTGAGGAGAAGCCGCTTTCGATGATTTCGTAGATTTTCGAGGGGCCACAAATCAAAAGGAATTAAAATCCGGTTCGGGTTAAAGGCTCGTCTGAAACGTCACAGCCTCCTCTTGGGTTTGTGTTTCAGCCAAAGCAATGGGTATTTTGGGGGGATCTCCCTAAAACGGCCTCTTCCCCTCTAGTCCTAATTCCACGGCAAGCTGGATCATGGCCAAAGCCCACCGCAACCCTGTCTCCACTTTGGCAGGGTCTCAACCCAGTGCTCTCCTCTTTTTCTCCCCTCCTCTTTCCTCAAAGCTTCTCGACTCAAAAGCCTTCTCGAAACCTAAACGAAAACCGTTTACATCTGTTGGGACACAACTCGGCCGCTCAGGCTTTTTTTGTGTTTTAAACGCGATCATTATTATTATTACTAATAATAATAAAAACAAAACAAAAAACTTGGTGGAAGAATGAAAACTCCAAAGCAAGGCAAAGCATGTGTGTGTGTGTGTATATTGTGTTCTCTCCTCCACATTTCCTTTCTCTTCTGTATCCCACCCCCTTCTCCCCGGTCTGGTTGTTTCTCAGGTGTGGACCAAGCTGCACTGCAGTAAGCGATTTGACGGAGCCTGGGTTTTCGGGGGGAAAAGAAAGAGCTCCGGATGACTTCTGTACTGCCCAGTAAAGCCAACTTCTGGAAACCGAGTCCCATGCTGTGGTCTGATTCACTCTTGGCCCACCCATTACACTCACGTAGCTGTAGGCCTCCCACAACTGAGGGGCATTGACGGCCACAACTGACTTTTTGTTCAGCTTTCAAGTGGAGCCTGTGAGTTTAGAGTTGTGGAAGACACTTACTTAGGCGATCCCTCATAGCCCGAGAATGATGGTCCTCCAAGTCTTGTGTTTTGGTGGTGAGTTCGTAGGTGGCTGTAGAGCCCTATTCTGACAACAAACCCAAATCCACTACAAGTC
This sequence comes from Anolis sagrei ordinatus, assembly GCF_025583915.1. Classification (NCBI taxonomy): domain Eukaryota; kingdom Metazoa; phylum Chordata; class Lepidosauria; order Squamata; family Anolidae; genus Anolis; species Anolis sagrei. Next base: position 6,259,323 of record NW_026847549.1, on the reverse strand, counting down.
GTAGTACATAAATCACAAAGGTAAATTTCTTTTGCAGCTTGTATGACTTAGGAAATCCCTCGTAGTCCGAGGATGATGGTCCTCCAAGGTCGGTGTTCTGTCAGTGGGTCCATAGGTGACTGTGGAGCCCTATTCTTGTCCTGCGTGTTCTTCTGCAGTGAGGGCATTGGTTTCCAGGTGGAAGATGGTCCCAGTCGGGGTTGGCTTGACGCACCTTCCTCTTGGCACGTTTCTCTCTTTCACCCTTCATTTGTGCCACTTCAAATTCTGCAACACTGCTGGTCACAGCTCACCTCCAGCTGGAGCGTTCAAGGGCCGGGACTTCCCAGTTCTGTGTCTATGCCAGAGTTTTGTTTGTTTTGTTTTTTTTGCTAAAATCAAAGTTTATTTCTTTCAATATACATATAGGACAAAACATTCTACAATGGAATTACATAAGATGCCCAGGGTTGGAGTTGTGTGTTTTTGGTTTTGTTTGGGGTTTTGGTTTTTTGAGTGAGGCATTACTTTTGTGTTGATGGAAACATTTTATCCCTATAAAAGGTGTTATCAACCACTCACATGAAGTGAAATCTGCAGATTAGCAAGTAAGAGAGTTCTTATCCAGTGATTTCTCTGATCCAAGACAAAACCTGCATGTTTACTTCCAACAGGACATCATCCATAGTACGTCCTCTCACTGCCATACTGTGGTTTGCCTTTTCAATCCAGTGGATTTACTTAGGTTATGCCAGAGTTTTTAATGTTGGCTTTGAGCCCATCTTTAAATTTTTTTTCCTGTCCACCAACATTGCGTTTTCTGTATTGTCGAAGGCTTTCATGGCCAGAATCACTGGGTTGTTGTAGGTTTTTTCGGGCTGTATGGCCATGTTCTAGAGGCATTCTCTCCTGACGTTTCGCCTGCATCTATGGCACTACCTCAGAGGTAGTGAGGTCTGTTGGAAGTAGGAAAAATGGTTTATATATCTGTGGAATGACCAGGGTGGGACAAAGGACTCTTGTCTGCTGGAGTTAGGTGTGAATGTTTCAACTGACCACCTTGATTAGCATTTGATGGCCTGGCAGTGCCTGGAGCAATGTTTTGTTGAGAGGTGATTAGATGTGCCTGATTGTTTTCACTCTGTTGTTTTGCAGTTGTAATTTTAGAGTTTTTTAATACTGGTAGCCAGATTTTGTTCATTTTCATGGTTTCCTCCTTTCTGTTGAAATTGTCCACATGCTTGTGGATTTCAATGGCTTCTCTGTGTAGTCTGACATGGTGGTTGTTAGAATGGTCCAGTATTTCTGTGTTCTCAAATACTATGCTGTGTCCAGGTTGGTTCATCAGGTGCTCTGCTATGAAGTAGTCTGCAGTGCCTTTCATGTTCCTTGATTCGTGTCTGGGTCTTGGTGCTGCGTTTGGTGGTCCCTCTGTAGACTTGTCCACAGCTGCATGGTATACGGTAGACTCCTGCAGAAGTGAGAGGATCCCTCTTGTCCTTTGCTGAATGTAGCATTTGTTGGATTACCTTGGTGGGTCTGTAGATAGTTTGTAGGTTGTGTTTCCTCATCAGCTTCCCTCTGCGGTCAGTGGTTCCCTTGATGTATGGCAAGAACACTTTTCTTCTGGGTGGATCTTCGGCTTGTTCTTGGTCTTGCAGCTCTTCTGATGTCTGAGGTGGAGTCTCTATTGGCCTGGAGAGCCCAGTTGAGGTGGTTCAGTTCATCTTGGAGGAGGTGGGCTTCGCTGCAAGATTGAGAATGTCAGGAGAGAATGCCTCTATAACATGGCCATACAGCCCGAAAAAAACTACAACAACCCATTCCGTTTTCTGTTCTTGAGTTCGGAGTAGAGCAACTGGTTTGGGAGACGGTGGTCGGGCATCTGGACAACATGGCCGGTCCAGCGGAGTTGGTGGTGGAGGACCATCGCTTCAATGCTGGTGGTATTTGCTTCTTCCAGCACACTGACGTTTGTCCGCCTGTCTTCCCAAGAGATTTGCAGGATTTTCCAGAGGCAGCGCTGATGGAATCGTTCCAGGAGTTGCATGTGACGACTGTAGACAGTCCACGTCTCGCAAGGTTGGGAGGACAATAGCTTTATAAACAAGCACCTTGGTACCCCTATGGATGTCCCAAGAATGATGGTCCTCCAAGTCTAGTGACTTGGTGGTGAGTTCATAGGTGGCTGTGGAGCCCTATTCTTGACAAATAGGGTCAAGATGGAAGGTCATCATCCATGCTCTCTTCCCAGCTTGTATTTTGGGCTTCTGAACAAAGAAGGGGCACAACGTACTGCAGCTTTTTCACAAAACCAGGATGAAGCAAGAATAGGGCTCCACAGCCACCAAATCCACCACAAATAACAAAGGTATTTTTTTTGCAGCTTATATAATACAATATCAAACGTATATCCAACTTACATAATACAGCATTGAGCGATATTCATTAAAACAAAAAACTTATTTATACAGTGATTTTTTTTATACCAGTCACAAAAGTAGATTCTTGCTGTACAGCAGACTTCTAAGGGCGTAAGATCCCTTACTTTCTGTAAAGATACTACTGAGTGGAGCTTTCAGTCCCTTGTAAGAGGATATTCACGTGTCGTAGGGGATTTCGAGACCAATTTCGACTGTCTTAAGTCTTCCTCAGGTGGAAAAAATATGATGAACATTTCCCTTTGTGATTTATGTACTACAGCTTGTAGTGGATTTGGGTTTGTGATTTTGGGAATCCACTGTCTTTTGAGCCCCATTCTTGACCCATATGTTCTCCGGTAGTGAGGACATCGGTTTCCAGGTGGAAGGCGGTCCCAGTCAGGGTTGGCTTGATGCGCCTTCCTCTTGGCACATTTCTCCTTTTTGACCTCCATTCGTGCCTCTTCAAATTTTGCAGCACTGCTGGTCATAGCTGACCTCCAGTTAGAGCACTCGAGGACCAGGGCTTCCCAGTTCTCAGTGTCTATGCCAGAGTTTTTAAGGTTGGCTTTAAGCACATCTTTAAATCTTTTTTCTTGTCCACCAATGTTACATTTCCGGTTCTTAAGTTCGGAGTAGAGCAACTGCTTTGGGAGACAGTGATAGGGCATTCGGACAGTCCAGCGGAGTTGATGACAATAGGAGCCCCCAGTGGCACAATGGGTTAAACCGTTCTGCCAGCAGGACTGAAGACCGACAGGTCAAAGGTACAAATCCAGGGAGAGTGCAGATGTTAGCTCCAGCTCCCCATGTTAGCTCCAGCCCTCCCTGTTAGCTCCAGCTCCCCATGTAGGGGACATGAGAGAAGCCTCCTATATGGATGGTAAAACATCAAAACATCCAGGCATCCCCTGGGCAATGTCCTTGCAGATGGCAAATTCTCTCACACCAGAAGCGACTTGCAGTTTCTCAAATTACTCTTGACATGGAAAGAAAAACCAAAAACATGCAAATGTGAGATCAATAGGTACCGCTCCGTTGGGAAGGCAACAACACTCCATGCAGTCATGCCAGCCACATGACCTTGGAGGTGTCTACGGAGAACGCTGGCTCTTCGGTTTAGAAATTGAGATGAGCACCACTCCACAGAGTCAGACACAATTAGACTTAATGTCAAGGTGAAACCTTCACCTGTTATACCTCCCTCCATCCCTCCCTCCATTATTTTCTCATTTGGCCCATTTTTTAAAAAGTCACCCATATTGGCATTGAATCAGGCTAGAAACCTTTTAGCCAGTTTATTTATAAAGGTGGGTTACAAAAAGGGATTCTCTAAAGAAGATACCTGACGTATCTGAAAAGGTTTATTATTAGCTCATGTAAATACTTTAGAGAAGGCGCCAGCCTGGAGTGCCTTTGTCTGCTACCAAGGGTCTGCCACCATCACGCTGCCTACCAAGGGCTGGGGGAGATATAGTGCTACTGATCAGTTAGTTAATTAATTTTATGTTTCAGCAAAACCAAAAAAGGGTGGGGGAAATAATATTCATGTCATTCAAGTACACTGGTCAGTCCACTGCGGAGGTATCTTGGCGGAAGTCTGCTCAGGGGAAGGAAGTTTCCAGTCGTTTCGGGACTGATTGATTGCTAAACCTTCAAGTAAACAGGCTTTGTTTTCCTATGGTTAAGTTCTATGTAGCAGTCGACACAGGTAAATGCATTCTTCTAGTCCAAGACCAACTAGTAGCAGTTCCAAGAAAGTGAGAGTCCACATGGTGGCTGAATGGGAAGACCGCTTCTCTGCTGCCCTTGAATGGCAACACATCCCAAGGTGACTTCAGCATGCAGCCGTTAGTTATTGCACGGGTCTGGGAAATGGAAGCACGTCCAAGGGTTTTCAAGCCAAAGGGACCAAAAAGGGGTTTTTGTTTATCTCCCAAGAGTTGAATAATGTCCGCCATCCCGGTCATCTGAAAAGGAAAATAAACCATGGTTAGACCCAAGCCAAGGAGCTCTGAAGCTGATGGAAAAGTCAGTGCAACTGGGAAGAATCCTATCTTCTCTCTATATAATAATGTCAAAAGTACGTGGATGTCTTAGTACAGCAAAGGGTCCTCCCATGAGTTGATGTATCTCTGACCAAATCTGGCACACAAGAGCCTTTATACCGCCTTTTTTCATCTGCGGCAGGCTAGACGGCTGGCCCCCTCCCTGTCCAGGGACGACCTAGCTACGGTGGTCATCTCCAGACTGGACTACTGTAACGCCCTCTACATTGGCCTTCCTCTGTCGGTGATCCGGAAGCTCAAGTTGGTACAAAATGCAGCTGCTCGGCTTCTTGCGGGAATTCCGATGAGATGCCACATAACCCCAATCTTACGGCAGCCGCAGGGCATGTAAGACATACCTGTTTTGACAGGCTTTTAATGTTTGATATCGCTGTTTTTAAATTGTTTTAAATTGCTTTTAAATTTTGTTAGATTTTAGCTATTCCTGTAAGCCGCTCCGAGCCCCAGGGGAGTGGCGGCATATAAGTTCAAATAATAAATAAATAAATTTCACAATATAAAATAATTGGCGGGATTTCAACTACAAAATCCACTGTTTTGGGGCAAGGAACCTAAAAAGTGAAAGATTGCAGAATTTAGAAAGGGTTTATTTATTTATTTGCCGCATTTGTATGCCACCTTTCTCTGCCAGAGGCAACTCAAGGCAGTTTGTTTATTTATTTATTTATTACACCATTTCTGTACCCCGCCCTTCTCACTCCCGAGGAGGGACTCAGGGCGGCTAACACAGGCAGCAATTCGATGCCACAATATCAGTAACAGAATATAAAATCATCATACATAGCAAACTTAAAAACAGTAACATGAATTAAAATCACAAGTCACATAGCCCTTTCCAATTGTCGCAACAGTCCTGTGGTCTGGGTTCAGTGTCTAAAGTGCTGATGTGCTCACTAGCTAAAGGCCTGGCTCCAAAACAACAATTTTAGTTTCTTTCCTAAAAGAAATGAAGGGGGACGCCGATCTAATCTCGCTGGGGAGCGAATTCCACCAGCGGGGGGCCACCACTGAGCAGGTCATGTCCCTCATCCCCACCAGACGCATTTGCGAAGCCGGTGGGACCGAGAGAGGGCCTCCCCAGTAGATCTTAAATTACGAGGTGGAACGTAGAGGGAGATACGTTCGGACAAGTAAGCTGGGCCGGAGCCGTGTAGGGCTTTATAGGCCAAGACCAGCACTTTGAATTGTGTTCGGAGGTGGACCGGCAGCCAGTGGAGCTGACATAACGGGAGTGGTGTGCTCCCTTGTATGGCACTCCAGTGAGCAATCTGGCTGCTGCCCGTTGGACTAGTTCACAGTCTGCAGGAATTCGATGCCATAACAAATATCAAAATACAGTTAAAACAATTATAAAAACAATTCAACATTTAAAATGTAATATAAAAAGAAAATAGTTTTATTGTTGTATTTGTTATGCTGTTGTTTTATTGAGGGCCTTGGCCTTTGTAAGCCGCACCGAGTCCTTCGGGAGATGTTAGCGGGGTACAAATAAAGTTAATAATAATAATAATAATAATAATAATAATAATAATAAATTAGAAAAACTGAAGCTTAATAATAATAATAATAATAACTTTATTTATACCCCGCCACCATCTCCCCAAGGGACTCGGTGCGGCTTACATGAGGCCAAGCCCACAGTACATCAGTAAACATAGGCAAAAAATCAATACATAACAATTAATATTAATCACATCAACAAAAAATAAACAATAACAGTAACACGCAAGCATTTAAAAATCTATGGCCGGGCCAAATATAATAATTTAAAAATTTAAAAAATAATGCTGGGCACGAACAAGGTAGGATATAACTGGGATAGAGTTTTTCAAAGAGAGATGAGGGAACTCGTTTATAGGTATGTCTGTATGTAATGCTCAAATGCAACCACAAGCAGGCAGTATACAAATATACTGAGGATGCTTGCCATAGATGCAGGCGAAACGTCAGGAGAAATGCCTCTAGAACATGGCCATATAGCCCGAAAAAACCCACAAGAACTTAGTGATTCCAGCCATGAAAGCCTTCGACAATACAGTATGCAAATAGAAAGGAATAGCTCTTGGAAGGCAACCAAAAAGCCTACGACATGAAGCCACAATTTGGACATCCACTCCATAAAGAAGTAAGCAATTAAATAAAATTTATATTGTGTGTGTGCAATCCATCTCTGAGGTCGAGAGCATGACTTCCAAGGAAAGGCTGGATGAAGAAAGAAGGAAAGGGAAAAAGGAAAGGGAAGAATGAAAAACGAGGTAAGACAAAGGAATAGAGTAGTGGTTCTCAACCCTCCCAATGCCACAACCCTTTAATACAGTTCCTCATGGAAGCTTTTAAGCAGAGGCTGGATGGCCATCTGTCAGGGGTGATTTGAATGCAATATTCCTGCTTCTTGGCAGAATGGGGTTGGACTGGATGGCCCAGGAGGTCTCTTCCAACTCTAGGATTCTATGATTCTATGTTGTGGTGACCCCCAACCATAACATCAATTTTGTTGATACTTCATAACTGCAATTTTGCTACTGTTACAAATTGTCATGTAAATATTTGATATGCAGGATGTATTTTCATTCACTGGACCCAATTTGGCACAAATACCCCCAATACGTCCAAATTTGAATACTGGTGGGGTTGGAGAGGAGATTGATTTTGTCATTTGGGAGTTGTAGTTGCTGGGATTTAGAATTAACCTACTATCAAAGAGCATTATGAACTCCATGAACGATGGAATTGATCCAAACTTGGCACACAGAACTCCCATGACCAACAGAAAATACTGGAAGGGTTTGATGAGCATTGACCTTGGGTTTTGGAGTTGCAGTTCACCTACATTCAGAGAGCACTGTGGACTCAAGCAATGATGGATCTGGACCAAACTTAGCACAAATACTCAAAATGCCGAAATGTGGTGAAGTTTGGAGAAAACAGACCTTGACATTTGGGAGTTGTAATTCCTGGGATTTATAGCTCACCTACAACCAAAGAGCATCCTGAGCACCACCAACAATAGAATTGGGCCAAACTTTCCACACAGGACCCTCATAACCAATAGAAAGTACTGTGTTTTCTGATAGTTCTTGGCGACCCCTCTGATACCCCCTCGCCACCCCCAGGTTGAGAAACGCTGGAATAGAGGAAAGAGAAGAGAGAGGAAGGCAAATGAGGGAATGAAAGGAAGAAAAGAGTGGGTTGTTTTAGGTTTTTTTGGGCTATATGGCCATGTTCTAGAGGCATTCTCTCCTGATGTTTCGCCTGCATCTATGGCAAGCATCCTCAGAGGTAGTGAGGTCACTAGTTCTGAGGATGCTTGCCATAGATGCAGGCGAAATAGCCTGAAAAAACCTACAACAACCCAGTGATTCCAGACATGAGAGCCTTTGACAATATGAAGAAAAGAGTGCTGATACTCGGAACAAACTACAGACTTTTCCTAAGTAATAATAAGGATCAGAATCTTTGTAACTATAATGGAGTAGCTGCAATGCATTAGATGGGTGTGTTACCAAGCCTGGTGGATAAAACAAACTGGGTTAGCTGCTGTTTGTGGAAGCTTTCTGGTATTGCAAGTAGTGAGTTGTAACCACAAGCTGCTGGATCTAGGGAAGTCATGCTACCCCTCTATTCTGCTTGGTTAGACCACACCTGGAATATTGTGTCCAATTCTGGGTACCACAATTCAAGAGATATTGACAAGCTGGAATGTGTGCAGAGGAGGGCGACTAAAATGATCAAGGGTCTGGAGAACAAGCCCTATGAGGAGCGGCTTAAGGAGCTGGGCATGTTTAGCCTGAAGAAGAGAAGGCTGAGAGGAGATATGATAGCCATGTATAAATATGTGAGATGAAGCCACAGGGAGGAGGGAGCAAGCTTGTTTTCTGCTTCCTGGAGACTAGGACGCAAGGGAACAATGGCTTCAAACTACAAGAGAGGAGATTCCATCTGAACATGAGGAAGAACTTCCTGACTGTGAGAGCCGTTCAGCAGTGGAACTCTCTGCCCTGAGTGTGGTGGAGGCTCCTTCTTTGGAAGCTTTTAAACAGAGGCTGGATGGCCATCTGTCAGGGGTGCTTTGAATGCAATATTCCTGCTTCTTGGCAGAATGGGGTTGGACTGGATGGCCCAGGAGGTCTCTTCCAACTCTAGGATTCTATGATTGTAAGATGATTTCTCAAGGGGAGAGGGTTTGATTTCCAATGTGGTGGGGAGAACTGCTATGAAAGACTCGAGTTCAAGGACACAAGGGCTGTTACATCCTTAGGAGGATAAGGGCCAACAATCTTCCGCACTCTGCAAATCAAACTCTACGGGCATATCGATAACCGTGGTTTGACAAAGAGAAGGGACAAAGGCATATGAGGGAATGGGAGGAAGAAACGGAAGAGCCACAAAGAAAATGCAAGACCAGGCAATGGCGGTTATACACACCGTGCACCATTTGGAGACTGGTGCTCTTGGAAAGGATGGGTATAAAAAAGGAGCTCCGGAAGAAAGCAGAAAAACAGGAGAGCAACAATTACACTGGGTTGTTGTAGGTTTTTCGGGCTATATGGCCATGTTCTAGAAGCATTCTCTCCTGACATTTCGCCTGCATCTATGGCAAGCATCCTCAGAGGTTGTGGTTCTGGGGATGCTGTGTGGGAAGTCTTCCCCTTTTGTGAGAAAGCTTGATTCCACAACCCCCGTTTTAATGAGCTCTCTTCCGCAAATAACCTGCTTCTCCTATCTCAGTCAAGTTAGAGTCAACTTGGGACAAAATATTAAAGACGAATAAGAAAGTAATTTCAATTATTTATAATACACTATTAACCTGGCTAACGGAGTGCGAGCAAGTGAAAACATGTATGATAAAATGGGCCGAAAACATAAGAAGACCTATTCAATTTAGGGAGTGGGAGCAGATGTGGAACAAAAAATTGAAATATGTATATGCAACAGATTTAAAAGAAAACTGGATAAAAATGTTCCACAGATGGTATACCACTCCTAAGAAATTATCTTTAATGAACAAGAATACTTCTGATAAATGTTGGAAGGGTTGCCATCAAACAGGTACTTTTTATCATATGTGGTGGACGTGTAAAGAAATAGAGAAGTATTGGACGAAAGTACATGAAGAGCTACAAAAAATTTTGAAGAGAGTTTTTAAGAAGAAACCAGAATATTATCTATTGGGATTTACAGATTTGGAATTACAATTAGATGAGAATGAAGATAGACTATTTACCTATGCTACAACAGCGGCGAGAATATTATTGGCGAAGTTTTGGAAACAGGAAGATATCCCTACCACTGAAGAGTGGTTAGGGAAATTAAGAGAAATAAGAGAAATGGACGAATTAACTTTTTTCTTGAAAAAGAATACCGGGAACCCGATAAAGAGGACAGATTGGACTCTATATGAAAATTACGAAAAGGAAATAAATAAATAAGAGGAATACTATGAAGTGGATATAATGGAAATATCATTGAGGACACAACACCTGATGGAGAGATGGAAGTCAATTTTTATTTTATACTTTTTTTTTTCTTCTTTTTTTCTTTTCTTTTTTTTGTGGCTTTTATATTTTTTTTTTTTTTTGGTGGACTTGGGGGTAGGGGGATGTATTTCTTACTTTTTTCCTACTTTCCTATCATCTTTTTTAATATTCTCCCTCTTTCGATGTTATTTTTAAAATCTTAATAAAAACTATTATAAAAAAATTTTTTAAAAAGTTATTTATTTATTTATTTATTATTCAAACTTCTTTGCCGCCACTCCCCTGGGGCTCGGAGTGGCTTGCAAGAACAGGCTGAAATCTAACACAATTTAAAAACAATTTAAAACAATTTAAAAACAGCAATATCAAAGATCAAAGGCCTGTCGAAACAGATATGTCTTACATGCCCTGCGGAAAGCTGATAAGTCCCGCAAGGCACGGACTTCAGGTGGCAGAGTATTCCAGAGTGATGGTGCCACTGCTGTAAAGGCTCTGCGTCTGGTTGCTGTTAGACGCAAGGTCTTGACACTGGGAATTTCCAACAAATCTTGGTCCTCAGAACGGAGGGATCTCTGGGGTTGGAGGGGGTGAGGCGGTCCCTCAGGTACATCAGTAATTACATGTAGCCCACCCACTGTCATTGTGATTGTGTTTATTGTAATTTTATGTTATGTATTCATATATGTTATGTAATTATGTAATTATGATGTTTATTGTTTGCGTTTTCAGTTTTATTCTGCTGTAATTTGTTGTCTGGACTTGGCCCCATGTAAGCCGCCCCAAGTCCCCAGTGGGGAGATGGTTAAAAGCTTCCTTAAGGTCTAGTTTTGCTGATAATATCAATATCAATATCAATATCAATATCAATATCAATATCAATATCTATATATATATATCTATATATATATATATATATATATATATATATATATATATATATATATATATATATATATATATATATATATATATATATATGAAAAAAAATATGATTTCCAAGTAAAGTGGGGAAACATAGTATTTTAAAGAAAAGTAGGAAAAACAAAGAGACAGAGATAAAGAGAAGCAGAGAAAAAGAAAAAATGCATTTTATAATAATAATTTAAAAAATAAAATAAATAAAATAAATTCTTGTGACTTCCTTCTAATCCTTCACGAGTATAACCTTTTTAAACTATGTGATCTATTATTATATATTAGATATTACTAATAATATTACAATATAATGGTATAGTACAATATAGTGATATGTAATGCTGATATTGTGCTATGCTAATTATATATATTGTATGTGTGTGTGTATATATTAGGGCTGGGCGGTTTCGTTCGTTAATTTCGTAATTCGTTATTAATTCGTATTTAAATTAGCTTACGATCCAATATTGAGCCATGCAGGAATAGTGTGAGGAGTAAATTAGATTCGAAACAATTTTTTCAATTTATTTCGTTATTCGTTATTATTTCAAAATTGTTTCGTAATTATTTCGTAACTATTTTCGCATGTCTGGTGCAAGTTTTATAGTTGTTGTTTGTTTTATCACACCAACAGTCAACAACAGAGGGAGAGGGAAGCTTCAGAAGTTCCCCCTGTCCCATTTGGAGGTTTTTTTTAGCATATTGCGCAATCGCGTCCGCCATTAACGAATCGATTCGAAATTAACGAAATTTCGTAAATAACGAAATTTTGAAATCTCAAAATTTCGGAAGTATTTAGAATTTGGAAACGCTAGCGCCCCCTGGAAACGAATAGAGTTTAGAAACAAATTTTTCCGTGGTTACCCAGCCCTAGTATATATATATGTGTGTGTGTGTGTGTGTGTGTGTGTGTGTGTGTGTGTATCTTGTAAGCCGCTCTGAGTCCCCTTCAGGGTGAGACGGGCGGCATATAAATGCCATAAATAAATAAATAATGAAATGGCCATATAGCCCGAAAAACCTACAACAGCCCAGCGATTCCAGCCATGAAAGCCTTCGACAGTGCAACAATTGCACTGCTTTTGCCTGCCACTAGATGGTGGCATGCTCCCAGTACTTAGAAACAGCTTGAGTGTTGGACCAAGATTCTGGAGAACTGAGTTCGAATCCCAAGTCAGCCAAGGAAGCCCTTTAGGAAAGCAAGGGAATGCTCTAGGAGTCGGTTGCCATAAAGCCAGGGTTGGCTGGAAGGCATATAATGAGGGTGACATGGCATGATGCCATCCCACCATTCACCTCCCACACATGCTCTCGTTCTTATATGGAGATATTTGTTGCAGACAGAACTTGGCACCAGATTTGCTGGATGACCACTCCCGTCATTCAACCTGCTGAGGAGGGTGATGAAAATGGGAGCCTCCTCTCACATTTGGAGGAAGACCCTGGGTTGAGGAAGACTTCCTTGGGACGGCCACAACTAGGACGTGAAGGGCATGGCCCATCCTTTCACCAAGTGGAGCAGCCACAAAATGAACAAGGGAGGGATCGTATTTTTAGGCTCTGCTGTGGAACATTTGAACTTGGGTCTCTCCCATTTGCAACACTACCTTCAATACTATCACGTTCCAGCAACATTCATCTTGACACCTCTTGTAACTATAGTGGAGCAGCATTTGTTTAAACATGAGCCAGCAATTGCCATAGATGCAGGCGAAACGTCAGGAGAGAATGCCTCTAGAACATGGCCATATAGCTTGAAAAAACCTACAACAACCCAGTGATTCCGGCCATGAAAGCCTTCGACAATACAATGAGCCAACAATGTCATGCAGCAGCAAAAAAAGCCAATGGGAGTCTAGTGTCTGGACCCAGGGAAGTCTGCGTCAATAGGAGTCTGCATCAATAGGAGTCTAGTGTCTGGATCCAGAGAAGTCATGCTCCCCATGCTCTATTCTTCCTTGGTCAGACCACACATGGAGTCACGCTGTGTCCAATTCTGGGCACCGCTACTGAAGGGAGATGTTGACAAGCTGGAATGTGTTCAGAGGAGGGCAACTAAAATGATGAAGGGTCTGAAGAACATGAGGGGTGGCTTAAAGAGCTGGGCATGTTTAGCCTGCAGAAGAGAAGAGTGAGAGGAGACATGATGAGGGCCAGGGATCAATATGTGAGGGGAAGTCATAGGGAGGAGGGAGCAAGCTTGTTTTCTGCTGCCCTGGAGAGTAGGATGCAATGGAACAATGACATAATAATAATAATAATAATAATAATAATAATAATAATAATAATAATAATAATCTTTATTTATACCCTGCCACCATCTCTCCAAGGGACTCGGAGAGGCTTACATGAGGCCAAGCCCAACAACACGTCAATAAAACAAGAAAGCAATAAACAAAAACAATACAGTTACTATAAATCACATATAAACAATAACACAAACTACAAGAAAGGAGATTCCGTCTGGACATTAGAAAGAACTTCCTGACTCTGAGAGCTGTTCAGCAGTGGAACTCTCTGCCAAGGAGTGTGGCGGAGGCTCCTTCTTTGGAGGCTTTTAAGCAGAGGTTGGATCTGTCGGGGGTGCTTTGAATGTGATTTTCCTGCTTCTTGGCAGAATGGGGTTGGACTGGATGGCCCACAAGGTCTCTTCCAACTCTAGTTTTCTATTAACATTATTGTTGTAGAGCATTCTTAAACTAATTGGGGTTCTCAGAGATGCCGTAATGAATCCAGAAGGGCATCAGCATCCATGCTCTCAGTCCACAGTGTTATCGTGTCTTTGTCCAACTTCATTAAATTTGCATGCATTCATTTGAGAAGCGCTCAGAAATGAACATAGGAAATTTAACATCAGTGCAATTTAGCTGAATGAATCCTCCCATGTCATGGCTTTGGAGAATGTTAGTACAGTGTTCCCTCACTTATTGTGGGTGTTACGTTCCAGGACCACCCGTGAAAAGTGAAAATCCGCAAAGTAGGGATGAGATATATATATCACATCCCTCACATTCCAAGAGTTTTCTGCTGCCCTGGAGAGTAGGATGCAATTGAACAATGACTTAATAATAATAATAATAATAATACCGCCGTGAGTCGCCCGCAAGGGCTGAGAAGGGCGGTTAATAAATGCATAAATAAATAAATAAATAAATAAATAATAATAATTTATTTATATCCCCCCAACATCTCCCCAAGGGACTCGGAGCGGCTTACATGAGGCCAAGCCCAACAACACATCAATAAAACAAGAAAGCAATAAACAAAAACAATACAATTACTATAAATCACATATAAACAATAACACACAAACTACAAGAAAGGAGATTCCATCTGGACATTAGAAAGAACTTCCTGACTCTGAGAGCTGTTCAGCAGTGGAACTCTCTGCCCCAGAGTGTGGCGGAGGCTCCTTCTTTGGAGGCTTATAAGCAGAGGTTGGATGGCCATCTGTCGGGGGTGCTTTGAATGCGATTTTCCTGCTTCTTGGCAGAATGGGGTTGGACTGGGTGGCCCATGAGGTCTCTTCCAACTCCATGATTCTATGAATGGTTTGCAAGCTAGTAGTGTTGCCATAGATATGCAAATCTCCTCAGACTTTGGAGTTTCCCCTTTTTTTTCCTTACCAATAGCTGCTGCTTCTAAAGGGTGCCGCCATTTCTTCTGCCGCTGCAATGAAAGTATGTACATCCAGCACCAGGATCCCCTTGTTTTCCAAAGCTTCCCGGCTGACGCCAGACCTTTCTGAAAAGGATTCATTGAGAAGGGAGGAAAAGTGTTATTTGTGCGTGTGTCCACATAAGTATGACATTCTTCTTAGACCAGGCAATGGGCAAACTTGGGCCTTCCTCCAGGTGTTTTGGACTGCAACTCCCACAATTCCTAACAGCC
>NW_026847549.1:6169862-6241043 GCF_025583915.1 Anolis sagrei ordinatus | reverse complement strand
GCTCTATAGCCCGAAAAAACCCACAAGAACCTAGTGATTCCAGCCATGAAAGCCTTCGACAATACAACTCCCTCTTTCTTAATTCCCCACCCATCATAGCCATAGCTGATACCAAATGAGAGATTCCCTCCTGGGCACACAGAAAACTGAGCGACTTGGAAGGCGCTGAACGGACTGCGCTCTGGCACCACGAGATGCAGAGCCAGCCTTCAGAAATGGGGCCACAAAGTGGAATCCTCGACATGCGAGTGCGGAGAAGAGCAAACCACAGACCACCTGCTGAAATGCACCCTGAGCCCTGCTACATGCACAATGGAGGACCTTCTCACCTTGCATCCTCTCTGAGCTTCTTGATCTCTTTGTAGTGGAGGAGCCACCTCCACCTCCCGTATCCATTCAGCTTCTCTAAGGTTTTGACCATCTCCTTCAGGTCTCCTGTGGGAGAGAAACAGCAGCACAAAACAAAGGTGAAGGCAGTGAAGTTTGCGAGCTCTAAGCTGCTTTTCAGCTAGGAAGGCCACTCTATGAGGACAGGCCTACTTGGTTAAGACTGAAAGTATCCCAAATAATTGCTCAGGTAGAAATCTAGAAATGTTAGTAAAACAAATCAATGGGTTGACTTATCAATGGGTGAATGAGATAACTGTACCTTAATTTCGTATCCATTCTTATCATTATATTTTTATTTATTTATATATATGTTTCTTTTCTCCCTTGGGTAGGATTCGAAGTGACATACAATTGTTAAGGTAAAGATAAAGGTTTTCCCCTTGACATTAAGTCCAGTCGTGTCCGACTCTGGGACTCTGGTGCGCATCTCCATTTCTAAGCCAAAGAGCCGGTGTTGTCCATAGACACCTCCAAGGTCATGTGGCCATTGGTATGACTGCATAGAGCGCCAATACCTTCCTGCCAGAGCAGTACCTATTGATCTTATCACATTTGCACGTTTTTTAACTATGTTGGCAGAAGCTGGGTCTAACAGCAGAAGCTCACCCCACTCCCCGCATTCAAACCACCAACCTTTTGGTCAGCAAGTTCAGCAGTTTAACCCGCTGCGCCACCAGGGGGTACAATGATTAAAAACAACAGAATTACATAATATAAAAGTACAACAAAAACATCATATAAGCAAAGGAAACAGAAAATACACACACAAAGGAAACAGAAAATACACATAAGCCAAATTTAATAATTAAGTAATTAAAACATTGTATTATTTAAAAATTCCCTGACCCCCAGACCATTAAGGCTGTCCATTAAAAGAGTTGTTCTAGGGTCCTAAAAACTCCATTTCCTTTAGGCCGTGTTACTATATTGCCGATCCGAAATAGCATTTCAAGAATACACAATGGCCCATTATCTATCTGGCTAATGCCTATTGTTGATCTTCAGGAAAAGCCTGGTTCCATAAAAAGGTTTTAACTTGAGAGCAACAGGCTAGCAAGGAAGTTGGACGACTGCACCTCTATGGGAAGGGAGCTTGAGTTGTGGGGCCACCACTGAGAAGGCCCCCCTCTCTCATTTCCCCCAAACACTCTCCTGTTGATCTCAGGACTCGTGTGGAGTGGTAGGAGATGCAGGCTGGGCATGAACAGTTGAGAGCTTTATAGACTAAGGACCAGCACCTTGAATTGTGCCCGGAAACAAGCTAGGAGACAGTGTACCTGCTTCAAGAGCGGACTAGTTCTTTCCCTGTATCCTGATCCCATAAGCAGTATAGCTGCTGACTTTTATAATATAATATAATATAATATAATATAATATAATATAATAATAACACTTTATTTATACCCCACCACCATCTCCCCAAGGGGACTTGGGGCAGCTTACATGAGGCCAAGCCCAACAACACATCAGTAAAAACAAAACAGCAAGCAAATAAAACAGTACAATTCATATACCGTAAAAACCGGGGTAATAGACGACTTTTTAAACCTTTAAAATCTTTTGAAAACTTGGGGGTCGTCTCTTGCTCCCTCCTCCCTATGAATTCCCCTAACATATTTATCCATGGCTCTCATCATGTCTCCTCTAAGACTTCTCTTCTGCAGTCTAAACATGCCCAGCTCTTTAAGCCACTCCTCATAGGGCTTGTTCTCCAGACCCTTGATCTCCTCTCTCCTCCCTCTCACATATTTATCCATTGCTCTCATCATGTCTCCTCTCAGCCTTCTCTTCTTCAGGCTAAACATGCCCAGCTCTTTAAGCCGCTCCTCATAGGGCTTGTTCTCCAGACCCTTGATCTGCTCTCTCCTCCCTGTGACTTCCTCTCACATATTTACACATGGCTCTCATCATGTCTCCTCTCAGCCTTCTCTTCTTCAGACTAAACATACCCAGCTCTTTAAGCCACTCCTCATAGGGCTTGTTCTCCAGACCCTTGATCTGCTCTCTCCTCCCTATGACTTTCTCACATATTTATACATGGCTATCATGTCTCCTCTCAGCCTTCACTTCTGAAGGCTAAACATGCCCAGCTCTTTAAGCTGCTCCTCATAGGGCTTGTTCCAGACCCTTGATTACCTCCTCCTATGACTTCCTCTCACATATTTATACATGGCTATCATGTCTCCTCTCAGCCTTCTCTTCTAAACATGCTAAACATGCCCAGCTCCTTAAGCCACTCCTCATAGGGCTTGTTCTCCACACCCTTGATCTGCTTCTCCTCCCTATGACTTCCTCTCACATATTTATACATGGCTCTCATCATGTCTCCTCTCAGCCTTCTCTTCTTCAGGCTAAACATGCCCAGCTCTTTAAGCCACTCCTCATAGGGCTTGTTCTCCAAACCCTTGATCTGCTCTCTCCTCTCTATGACTTCCTCTCAAATATTTATACATGGCTCTCATCATGTCTCCTCTCAGCCTTCTCTTCTTCAGGCTAAACATGCCCAGCTCTTTAAGCCACTCCTCATAGGGCTTGTTCTCCAGACCCTTGATCTGCCCTCTCCTCCCTATGACTTCCTCTCAAATATTTATACATGGCTCAAACCCTTGATCTGCTCTCTCCTCCCTATGACTTCCTCTCAAATATTTATACATGGCTCTCATCATGTCTCCTCTCAGCCTTCTCTTCTTCAGGCTAAACATGCCCAGCTCTTTAAGCCACTCCTCATAGGGCTTGTTCTCCAAACCCTTGATCTGCTCTCTCCTCTCTATGACTTCCTCTCAAATATTTATACATGGCTCTCATCATGTCTCCTCTCAGCCTTCTCTTCTTCAGGCTAAACATGCCCAGCTCTTTAAGCCACTCCTCATAGGGCTTGTTCTCCAGACCCTTGATCTGCTCTCTCCTCCCTATGACTTCCTCTCACATATTTATACATGGCTCTCATCATGTCTCCTCTCAGCCTTCTCTTCTTCAGACTAAACATACCCAGCTCTTTAAGCCACTCCTCATAGGGCTTGTTCTCCAGACCCTTGATCTGCTCTCTCCTCCCTATGACTTCCTCTCACATATTTATACATGGCTCTCATCATGTCTCCTCTCAGCCTTCTCTTCTTCAGGCTAAACATAGCTAGCTCTTTAAGCCACCTCATAGGGCTTGGTCTCCAGACCCTTGATCTGCTCTCTCCTCCCTATGACTTCCTCTCACATATTTATACATGGCTCTCATCATGTCTCCTCTCAGCCTTCTCTTCTTCAGGCTAAACATGCCCAGCTCTTTAAGCCACTCCTCATAGGGCTTGTTCTCCAAACCCTTGATCTGCTCTCTCCTCTCTATGACTTCCTCTCAAATATTTATACATGGCTCTCATCATGTCTCCTCTCAGCCTTCTCTTCTTCAGGCTAAACATGCCCAGCTCTTTAAGCCACTCCTCATAGGGCTTGTTCTCCAAACCCTTGATCTGCTATCTCCTCCTCCCTGTGACTTCCTCTCACATATTTATACATGGCTATCATATCCCCTCTCAGCCTTCTCTTCTTCAGGCTAAACATGCCCAGCTCCTTAAGCCGCTCCCCATAGGGCTTGTTCTCCAGACCCTTGATCATTTTAGTCCCCCTACTTTCTCTCACATATTTATACATGGCTCTCATCATGTCTCCTCTCAGCCTTCTCTTCTTCAGCTAAACATACCCAGCTCTTTAAGCCACTCCTCATAGGGCTTGTTCTCCAGACCCTTGATCTGCTCTCTCCCTATAACTTCCTCTCACATATTTATACATGGCTTTCATCATGTCTCCTCTCAGCCTTCTCTTCTTCAGGCTAAACATGCCCAGTTCTTTAAGCCGATCCTCATAGGGCTCAGAAAACAAGCTTGCTCTCTCCTCCCTGTGGCTTCCTCTCATATATTTATACATGGCTATCATATCTCCTCTCAGCCTTCTCTTCTTCAGGCTAAACATTCCCAGCTCTTTAAGCCGCTCCTCATAGGGCTTGTTCTCCAGACCCTTGATCTGCCCTCTCCTCCCTTTGACTTCCTCTCAAATATTTATACATGGCTCTCATCATGTCTCCTCTCAGCCTTCTCTTCTTCAGGCTAAACATGCCCAGCTCTTTAAGCCACTCCTCATAGGGCTTGTTCTCCAAACCCTTGATCTGCTCTCTCCTCTCTATGACTTCCTCTCAAATATTTATACATGGCTCTCATCATGTCTCCTCTCAGCCTTCTCTTCTTCAGGCTAAACATGCCCAGCTCTTTAAGCCGCTCCTCATAGGGCTTGTTCTCCAAACCCTTGATCTGCTATCTCCTCCCTTTGACTTCCTCTCACATATTTATACATGGCTCTCATCATGTCTCCTCTCAGCCTTCTCTTCTTCAGGCTAAACATGCCCAGCTCTTTAAGCCACTCCTCATAGGGCTTGTTCTCCAGACCCTTGATCATTCTCCAGACCCTCCTCCTGTGACTTCCTCTCACATATTTATATATGGCTATCATATTTCCTCTCAGCCTTCCTTCTTCAGGCTAAACATGCCCAGCTCTTTAAGCCACTCCTCATAGGGCTTGTTCTCCAGACCCTTGATCTGCCCTCTCCTCCCTATGACTTCCTCTCAATATTTATACATGGCTCTCATCATGTCTCCTCTCAGCCTTCTCTTCTTCAGGCTAAACATGCCCAGCTCTTTAAGCCACTCCTCATAGGGCTTGTTCTCCAGACCCTTGATCTCTCCCTATGACTTCCTCTCACATATTTATACATGGCTCTCATCATGTCTCCTCTCAGCCTTCTCTTCTTCAGGCTAAACATACCCAGCTCTTTAAGCCACTCCTCATAGGGCTTGTCCTCCAGACCCTTGATCTGCTCTCTCCTCCCTATGACTTCCTCTCACATATTTATACATGGCCCTCATCATGTCTCCTCTCAGCCTTCTCTTCTTCAGGCTAAACATGCCCAGCTCTTTAAGCCACTCCTCATAGGGTTTGCTCCCTCCTCCTCTCTGTGGCTTCCTCTCACATATTTATACATGGCTATCATATCTCCTCTCAGCCTTTTCTTCTTCAGACTAAACATGCCCAGCTCCTTAAGCCGCTCCTCATAGGGCTTGTTCTCCAGACCCTTGATCTTCTCCCTCCTCCCTGTGGTTCCTCTCATATATTATACATGGCTCTCATCATGTCTCCTCTCAGCCTTCTCTTCTTCAGGCTAAACATGCCCAGCTCCTTAAGCCGCTCCTCATAGGGCTTGTTCTCCAGACCCTTGATCTGCTCCCTCCTCCCTGTGGCTTCCTCTCACATGTGTATACATGGCCCTCATCATATCTCCTCTCAGCTTTCTCTTCTTTAGGCTAAACATGCCCAGCTCCTTAAGCCGCTCCTCATAGGGCTTGTTCTCCAGACCCTTGATCTGCTCCCTCCTCCCTGTGGCTTCCTCTCACATATTTATTATACATGGCCCTCATCATATCTCCTCTCAGCCTTCTCTTCTTCAGGCTAAACATGCCCAGCTCTTTAAGCCGCTCCTCATAGTGCTTAAAACAAGCTTGCTCCCTCCTCCCTGTGACTTCCTCTCACATATTTATACATGATTATCATGTCTCATCTCAGCCTTCTCTTCTTCAGGCTAAACATGCCCAGCTCTTTAAGCCACTCCTCATAGGACTTGTTCTCCAGACCCTTGATCTCCCTCCTCCCTATGACTTCCTCTCACATATTTATACATGGCTATCATGTCTCCTCTCAGCCTTCTCTTCTTCAGGCTAAACATGCCCAGCTCTTTAAGCCACTCTTCATAGGGCTTGTTCTCCAGACCTTGATTTTAGTTGCCCTCCTCTGGACACATTCCAGCTTCTCAAGCCTTCATCATGTCTCCTCTCAGCTTTCTCTTCTGAAGACTAAACATGCCCAGCTCTTTAAGCCGCTCCTCATAGGGTTTGTTCTCCAGACCCTTGATCATTCTCCTTCCTCTCACATATTTATACATGGCTATCATGTCTCCTCTCAGCCTTCTCTTCTTCAGGCTAAACATACCCAGCTCTTTAAGCCACTCCTCATAGGGCTTGTTCTCCAGACCCTTGATCTGCTCTCTCCTCCCTATGACTTCCTCTCACATATTTATACATGGCTCTCATCATGTCTCCTCTCAGCCTTCTCTTCTTCAGGCTAAACATACCCAGCTCTTTAAGCCACTCCTCATAGGGCTTGTTCTCCAGACCCTTGATCTGCTCTCTCCTCCTTATGACTTCCTCTCACATATTTATACATGGCTCTCATCATGTCTCCTCTCAGCCTTCTCTTCTTCAGGCTAAACATGCCCAGCTCTTTAAGCCACTCCTCATAAGGCTTGTTCTCCAGACCCTTGATCTGCTCTCTCCTCCCTATGACTTCCTCTCACATATTTATACATGGCTCTCATCATGTCTCCTCTCAGCCTTCTCTTCTTCAGGCTAAACATACCCAGCTCTTTAAGCCGCTCCTCATAGGGCTTGTTCTCCAGACCCTTGATCTGCTCTCTCCTCCCTATGACTTCCTCTCACATATTTATACATGGCTCTCATCATGTCTCCTCTCAGCCTTCTTTTCTTCATACACAGCTCTTTAAGCCACTCCTCATAGGGCTTGTTCTCCAGACCCTTGATCTGCTCTCTCCTCCCTATGACCTCCTCTCACATATTTATACATGGCTCTCATCATGTCTCCTCTCAGCCTTCTCTCTCTTGCAATCTGAAGCCATTGTTTCGTGTCCTAGTCTCCAGGGAAGCCGAAAACAAGCTTGCTCCCTCCTCCCTGTGACTTCCTCTCACATATTTATACATGGCTATCATGTCTCCTCTCAGCCTTCTCTTCTTCAGGCTAAACATGCCCAGCTCTTTAAGCCGCTCCTCATAAGGCTTGTTCTCCAAACCCCTGATCTGCTCTCTCCTCCCTATGACTTCCTCTCACATATTTATACATGGCTATCATGTCTCCTCTCAGCCTTCTCTTCTTCAGGCTAAACATGCCCTGCTCTTTAAGCCACTCCTCATAGAGCTTGTTCTCCAGACCCTTGATCATCTTAGTCACCCTCTTTCTCTGGACGCATTCCAGCTTGTCAACATTTCCCTTCAGTTGTGGTGCCCAGAATTGGATACAATGTAATTCCAGGTTTGGTCTAACCAAGGCAGAATAGAGCATGGGGAGCATGACTTCCCCGGATGCACACTGAGAGATGCAAGTAGAATCAGTATTCAAGAATCCATCATTCTGACAGACTCTTTTTGGGATGCATGAGAAGAAATGAAACGAAATCATCTCCTCTTTGTACCAGCAAAAGAGGCCTGCTCCTATTGATGCAGGCCAAAATCCCATTGGCTTTTTTTGCCGCTGCATCACATCGTTGGCTCATGTTTAACTTGTTGTCCACAAGGACCCAAGACCTTTTTCACACGTACTGCTCTCGATCCACGCATCCCCCATTCTGTATCTTTGCATTTCATTTTTGACAGAAGTCAAACTGGAAAGCTCTTATTGACCCAGGGTCCCCTTTCCTCTTTTCTGATCTCTTTTCCCCTTCTAACAATTAAACATCACCTGGCTGTGTTCTTGAGAAACTCTAAAACAATTCAAGCTGTCACGGTGATTTAAGGATGAAGACATGTCAAGATGTGATCCAGTAAACATGTTCCATGCCAAATGCTACATTTCTGAAGGATTGGGGTCCAATCTGCCCCTCTCTTCTGATAGGAGGTCCTGATTTATAAAGACTGCTTATAGATAAAAATTCTACAAATGCTTTGCCTTCACCTCAGTACTCATAATACAAAGCCTGACTTCTATTTGCATGCAAGCTTCTATGCCAACATAAATGTAATCTGAACCATTTAAAGCCTGCTTTCATACTTGCCAGCATGATGTAAAGGACCCAGAGTGTAAATGAAATTCAAGGGAGGAAGAGCAACTATAATGTCCAATGTAAGGTACAATGTCCCTCTCATAGGAACCTGCATGTCATAAGCATTTGAATTAAAATTACCATATTGAATTCAAATCTGATTTTTAATTTTTTTATTTAGTGTGCATTGGAAGAGGGGTGGTCTTATACGGCGAGTATATCCCAAACTCTATATTTTAACTGGAAAAGTTAGGGGTCGTCTTATACGCCCGGTCGTCTTATATGCCGGAATATACGGTAACTCACATTTTGTACCAGTTGGTTTCTGGATGCTCTTCTGGGGCAGCCCCACGTAGAGGGCATTACAGTTTAGTCTGGATGTGACTAAGGTGTGTGCTTCCATGGCCAGATTGGGCTTTTCAAGGCATGGGCACAGCTGGCACACAAGGTTTAACTGTATGAAGGCCCTCCCAGCTACCAACTACACCTGGGCTTCCACTCACCGATGGTCATGGTCTCCAGCACTTTGTCGTCAGACACCACGAAGCCTCCGCTGTGGAAGAGCTCCTGGTAGGTCTGGTCCAGGAGGTCCTCTGGCCTGTCGATGCCCACAAACATCACGTTGGGAAAGCGCTTCAGCCTCAGCAAGCAAGGAATCTGCCCAAAACCCCAAAACCGGTCATTAACAGATCTCAATAGTGTCCCACGCTTTACCTATCTAGCGCTACTTCAGTGGTTCTCAACCTGTGGGTCCCAAGGTGTTTTGGCCTACAACTCCCAAAAATCCCAGCCAGTTTACCAGCTGTTAGGATTTTTGGGAGTTGAAGGCCAAAACATCTGGGGACCCACCGGTTGAGAACCACTGCGCTACTTCTTGTACGAGGCATGAGAAAACTTTGGCCCTCCCTCCAGATGTCTTGGACTTCAACTCCCACAATTCCTAATAGCCAATAAGCTGTTAGAAATTGTGGGAGTTGAAGTCCAAAACACCTGGAGGGCCGAAGTTGATCCATGCCTGTACTCTTGTACGAACGATGTGTTGCGACATACCTTATGTATGTGTTGAAAGATGTCCTCGTTCCTAATGATGACCATCAGTCGCTCTGTTTCCATGTGGTTCACCTTACAGAAAAGCAGAGGGTCCATTTCTGTATGGCCCCCTTTCTTCAGCAAATTCTGAAATGCAAGTTTTTAATTTTAATTTTAAAAAGAATCCATCACTGAAGCAGAATTTCTCTTCAACACCAACCTTTTTAGCTTCACAAGACAGAAATTTATCAATGGGAAACTGTGCTGGTACAACTGTACCAGGAGCTCCAATTTTGTTTGCTTTGCATTGAATGTTTGTTGTAGTCCTAAAGTTTCAGGGACTCTGCAGATAGGTGGCTTCTTTTGGCTGCAATCATAGGGCAAGCCACCTGTCAATTATAGTTAGGTTCGCTGGTCCTGCCCCTTTTTGGGTTTTTGGAGGGAATAGGAGCCTTTTGGGGTCAGTCCACACAGAGAAGCTTTCCATGCAGGACATAATAACAAGAGCTCCTGTAGAAAGCTTTGTCTTCTACGGCTTGGCCGGGGAGATATACAGCCCACAGCTTGGCCGAGGATCATACAGCCCTACAGCTCCTTTGCTGAAAGACTTCAGTCAGCCATCACGGAAGCCTGAATTCTTTTCTTGATAAATCCACAGAGAAGGAAGGATGGAAAGAGCGGAATTTAAGTGCCCTTGAGGTACTACATGAAGCCATTTCACTCCAATGTTTTATCAATCCTTTTGCTCACAGAGCACCGGGACTACTGCTGTACACTTTTCCATGAGGCTCCAAATCTCAACTTCCAGGTCTCATTATTTCTTTTTCTTTCTATGATTATCTCTCTCTCTTTTTCAAATTTTTTATTTAAGAAAATACAGTTATATAGACATATACTATACATTTCCCTCTCTTTAATTTACATTCACCCTTTTGCTCCCTTTCTCCAGAACCATCTCTTTTCCTGAAGTCCCACCTAAAAATCAATTCTTCATTTGGAGGTAAATTCCCATCTTCTTTTACCAATAATTTTTCTAGAATTTTTCTCTAGATACTTTCAAAATCATTTTTAACATAATCCTTTCTTTACTTTTAAGTTTGATGTTAGCTTATCGTTCAATGCCATTTTTCAGATTTCTTTATACCATTCATTAATCTGAATTTTCATTGCTCCTTTCCAATATTTTGCAATTAATAGTCTAGCTGCTGTTAATAGCATGTCTATTAAATTTTCCCCCTCTTGTCTTTCCCATCCTCTTTTTTAATTAAAAGTAATATTTCTATTTATTTATTTATTTATTTTATTATTTTATTTACAGCTTTTATATTCCGCCCTTCTCACCCCGCAGGGGACTCAGGGCGGATTACAGTGTACACATATATGGCAAACATTCAATGCCAATTTTTGACATACAAACGTATACAGACATACACAGAGGCTATTTAACTTTTTGGCCACCAGGGGAGCTGTTGCTTCACTGTCCATCTGCGACACTGAGAAAGTACTTCCTCATTCCCCGCATGCTTTTGTTGGAGATTTTTTTTATGGCCTCGTAAATTAGTTAACTTAGCCTTCCCACATAGGTGGTACCTAATTTTCCTACTTGACAGATGCAACTGTCTTTCGGGTTGCAAAGGTCGACAACAGGCTACACAATGGCTGGACACCCACTCCAGCCCGGGCTGGCTTCGAACTCATGACCTTTTGGTCAGAGTGATCTTAATGCAACTGACACTCAGCCAGCTGCGCCACAATCCCAGTATTTCTACTGTATTCCTCCTAATTTTTATATCCATAACATTTTCTATTTCTGTTACAACCAATTCCCAAAAATCTTTTACATATTTGCAGTCCCACCACATATGCATGTAGGTTCCAATTTTTTGGCATCCTCGCCAACGTTTTTCATTATTGTTCTTATTTATAATGTTTAACATTCTCGGTGTTAAATACCATTTCCAAATTAGTTTATAATAATTTTCTTTTATTCTAATTGACATGTTTTTTAAGTGTCTTGCTTTCCATATCTCTTCCCATTCTTTTTCAGTTATCATTGTTCCTACTTCCTCCTCCCATAATTCTCACCACAATTCAAGAGAGATATTGACAAGCTGGAAAGTGTCCAGAGAAGGGCGACTAAAATGATCAAGGGTCTGAAGAACAAGCCCTATGAGGAGCGGCTTAAGGAGCTGGGCATGTTTAGCCTGAAGAAGAGAAGGCTGAGAGGAGATATGACTTTTCGGAAGAAAGTAAAAACCTGGCTCTTTGAGCAAGCATTCGGAACCCTGGAATAGATAGTCAAGCTTGAGATGGAGAATGACCCAGGAACGGCCAAGACGATGAAACGGATGAGGATTGGAATGAGAGGATATAGCTCTTTTTAAATTGTTATTGCACTGTCTTTTTTGTCTAAATGCACTTAATTGTTTTGCTGTTGTATTGTATTGATGGCATCGAATTGTGCCGATATGTAGACCGCCCTGAGTCGCCTGCGGGCTGATATGGGCGGGATATAAGTGATGTAAATAAATAAAAATAATAAAATAAAGGGTCCAAGGCTGTTAGGCATTGTTGGAGTTGAAGTCCCTGGAGACTAGGACGAATGGAACAATGGCTTCAAACTACAAGAAAGGAGATTCCATTTAAACATGAGGAAGAACTTCATGACTGTGAGAGCCGTTCAGCAGTGGAACTCTCTGCCCCGAGTGTGGTGGAGGTTCCTTCTTTGGAAGCTTTTAAACAGAGGCTGGATGGCCATCTGTCGGGGTGATTTGAATGCAATTTTCCTGCTTCTTGGCAGAGGGGACTGGATGGCCCATGAGGTCTCTTCCAACTCTATGATACTATGATTCTATGATTCTATGACTTTTTTTCCTGTGTCTTTAATTAGTATTTTCTATGATTATCTCAAAGGGAAAATGTGTCCCACAAATGTACGAGTCTGTTAGGACCCCAATGGAAGATTTGCCACTTTAAATGGCAACTCTTCCACTGTTTTATTCACAATGCTCTTTGTAGGAAGTGCTGGGTGAGGCCATTAAGAATTGTGTAGCTGGATACCTTTAGTATCTCTTTCTGCCAGTTGTCAGACTCAGCTGGAGTTTGGCCAGTATCTAGATGCTGTGATGGGCATGATGGGGACCAACAAACGCAAGCTGAATCTTGGCAAGATAGAGCTTCTGTAGACTGGTGGACTGGTGGTTCTGTAGACTGGTGGTTCTTTGGTCTGTACATTCAATAAACCACCTGCCCTGGATTCATTACACTTCCCCTGAAGAAACAGTGTGTTGCTCGTGCGCAGACCTCACCTGGAATAGCCCTGTGTCCAGTTCAATAAGGGCAGGAACAAAGTGTAACGTGTCTAGAGAAGGGCGACCAAAATGGTCAAAGGTTTGGAAACCATTCATTCTTCTGAGGAGCAGCTGATGGGGATGTTTAGCCTGGAGAAAAGAAGGCTGCGAGAAGGGGACATGAGACCCATGTTTGGATATTTGAAAGAAAGTCCCATTGAGGAGGGAGCAAGCTTGTTTTCTGTTGCTTGAAAGCAGACATAGGAAGACTTTGGCCCTCCTTCAGGTATTTTGGGCTTCAACTCCCAAAATTCCTAACAGCCTAGTGAGAGTTAAAGTCTAAAACACCTGGAGGAGGGTCAAAGTTTCCCCATGCCTGTAATCTTGTATGAAGCAGACAACCCTCAATGTAGAATCATAGAATCCTAGAATCCTAGAGTTGGAAGAGATCTCCTGGGCCATCCAGTCCAACCCCATTCTGCCAAGAAGCAGGAATATTGCATTCAAATCACCCCTGACAGATGGCCATCCAGCCTCTGTTTAAAAGCGTCCAAAGAAGGAGCCTCCACCACACTCCGGGGCAGAGAGTTCCACTGCTGAACGGCTCTCACAGTCAGGAAGTTCTTCCTCATGTTCAGATGGAATCTCCTCTCTTGTAGTTTGAAGCCATTGTTCCACGTCCTAGTCTCCAGGGAAGCAGAAAACAAGCTTGCTCCCTCCTCCCTATGACTTCCTCTCACGTATTTATACATGGCTATCATGTCTCCTCTCAGCCTTCTCTTCTTCAGGCTAAACATGCCCAACTCCTGAAACCGCTTCTCATAGGGCTTGTTCTCCAGACCCTTGATCATTTGAGTCGCCCTCTTTTTGACATATTCCAGCTTGTCAACATCTTTCTTCAATTGTGGTGCCCAGAATTCGACACAATATTCCAGGTGTGGTCTAACCAAGGCAGAATAGAGCATGGGGAGCATTACTTCCCTATTTCTAGACACTATGCTCCTATTGAGGCAGGCCAACATCCCACTGGCTTTTTTTTTTTTTTTGTCGCTACATGACATTGTTGGCTCATTAACTTGTTGTCCATGAGGACTCCAAGATCTTTTTCACACATCCTGCTCTCGAGCCAGGCATTGTCCCCCATTCTGTATCTTTGCATTTCGTTTTTTCTGCCTAAGTGGAGTCTCTTGCATTTGTCACTGTTGAACTTCATTTTGTTAGTTTTGGCCCATCTCTCTAATCTGTCAATTCTGCTCCTGTCCTCTGGAGTACTGGCTATCCCTCCCAATTTGGTCCTGTCTGCAAACTTGATGATCCTGCCTTCTAACCCTTCATCTAAGTCATTAATAAAGATGTTGAACAGGACCGGGCCCAGGACGGAACCCTGCTTGTGGCACTCTGGTCGTCACTTCTGTATTTCAAGAGTCGTGCCGTGTCATCCCAACATTGAGATAACTGAGAACGAGAGCGCCTAGTGATTCCTACAGAGACCACATTAATCCAATCTGAATAATGAAATCTGCAAAAGATAAACTCAAAAATGTGGAGACCTGACTGCATTCCTCACCTAACACTGACACACAGTTAAAGTCCCCCTTGGGATGAGAAAAGCAGCATATAAATGCAGTAAATAAATAAATTAAATTAATTAAAGGAGGAAGGTGTAACTCCATGAATGAGAAAGTTAGCAACCAGTTCAGAAGCTGCCTTCTGATTTCCAAATGACAGTTTGTGGGGAACTAGAGCTACATCTGCACTAGGCAAGGCAAGGATTGAAATTCAGTCGTACCCTGTAGAAAAACCACATACCTTTACTCTCCCAAAGAAAGGCCCGTCCTCCGTTTCCATCAGGTAGAACGCATACGTTTTTTTGCACGCCTCTTGGGCAACATTTTTGAGTCTGAAATGCAGTGTGTTGCACAGTTCGCCGAAGAGGTGCTCGTAGGACACTGTCCGTGGGGGCAATGAGGTCCCTCTTTTCTCTGGAGCATCTTCTGAGGTAGTTTGTGGTTCTTGGCCTTTACTACTTGTTGGCCTACTGTCTTGCGTCATCACCTGGCTGAACTCTGCAAACTCGTCCATAATAACCGAGATATCTCCTCGGGAATCTTTTAGCTTATTCCTGTAGTTCAGTTTATTGAGGTGAAAGGGAGAACATGACCCTTGGCGTTGACCTTTGAATCTAGCAGCTTTGCTAAGCGAATCGTGTGCGGAAGTGCGGGGAGGGGGCTCAAAGGCGTCTCTGTGTCGGCTTCTTCTCGGGAGCCAGTATAGGGGACCGTATACCACGCTTGGGTTCACTACAGTGATCAGAAGGGGACTTCTGCTTCTGGGAGGGGGGTTCAAAGGAGGGGTTCCAGGTACCTTTCTTAACAATGATTCTGCTGCAACTGGCGGCGACAAGCTATCAGCGGAGGTAGGTGGTTGAGGTTTCCTAAGGATCTGCTTTACCTTATCATGGAAACGCAAACATTCCATGTCTAGAGTGTCTTGGACGGGATCGCTCCATGTTCTCCATGTCCTACTCAAGGAGTTCATTAATCCCAGATCTCCCATGAAACTTTCGCGCCTCTTGGAAGAGTGAATAAACCTTGTTTTCTCTTTGTGCTTCTTGGTGACTGAAAAGTTCACATACTGCTTTGGGGGAACTGACTCATTGCTGGTACTGAGAGCCCTATCAGCTTTTTTGGGCGCATGAGGCCGGCCATGTTCCACAGCATCAGGCTCAAGAGCTGGTGACCTCTCTGTGTTTTTCTGGTACATCCTGTCACTCTGAGTCCTGATGGGGCTCAAGTCAAGAACATTACTAGCTACCGCCATTTCTGGTCCACTGGTGGATCTAGTATAACAAGAACCACCAGCCTTATTACTGTGGTATGAGCCAACGTCTTCTTGGTCCTCATCCATTGTGAGAGAGTCATCTTCCACGCTCTTATTCATATCTGAAGCTCTGGAAGGCAACTGTGCCTTTTCACCAAACAGGACACCTTCTGGACTTCCCACATATTCTGTTCTGACTTCATGGAGAGAATGTTCAGACTCCTCCAAACTTGGTCTTGCACCTTCAAGCTGTACATCTTCAGAAACAGCTAGGTCACCTCTTGTGTCCCCCTCCCCTTCTTTTGATGAATACTCAGTCTGATGTTCTGCTGGGACACATGGCATGATTTCTACACCTGTCTTGCTGAACTGGTCTTCCTTTTCAGACATGGATGCTTCATGGCTGAGTTGTCTTACTTCACTTTCGCACAACATGGAAACAGATGGAACATCCTCTTTCGGTGTGGATGTTCTGACCATTGGGGTTTCGCATAATAGCCCTGTAGTCCTTGTTACTGACCAATCTGTGCCAGAAGAACTTGGAAGGACACCAAGAGCAGGGGAAGCAGGCTCACTCTC
This sequence comes from Anolis sagrei ordinatus, assembly GCF_025583915.1. Taxonomy (NCBI): domain Eukaryota; kingdom Metazoa; phylum Chordata; class Lepidosauria; order Squamata; family Anolidae; genus Anolis; species Anolis sagrei. Next base: position 6,225,071 of record NW_026847549.1, on the reverse strand, counting down.
TGGAAGAGTCTCTCTTTCAAACATCTGGCCACACCTCATGTTTCCATGCAATACTGAATGGTTCAGTTCTTGCCCTTGTGAAGTAGCTCTCTCCTGGGGAGCCAAGGTGCTACGTTGCTCTACACCTTCAGTAATCTTCCAGTTTTGGTCAGTATGGGCAAACTGGTCAGCTATAGTGCTCTCTTCGTCACTGTCAGGAGGAGTCACACACTCCAGAGTTACAGAACTCATCCAGTTTGAGCCTGAGGGCTCTTGAGGGCATGTTTCTCCACTCTCTACATTCATGGCACTCACAGTATCTATCAACTCATAAAGGATGGACTTGATATCTTCAGATACGGCAACAGTCTCCTGCTCCATTGTATCATCAGATGTGACTTCCTGAATTGGAGATGGGGTCCCAAGATTGTCGTCTTTAGCACAACCCCTTTCATCTTCAAACTCCTGACTGCCTGCTTTCAAGTCCTGGGGTTCTTTTTCAGTCTGAGGATCAGTCAATAATTCTGTCTGCCTGGCTTGGGACAATTCAGGCACTGATGATGTTACAGAAGTGAAAAGACTATCAGCAGGAGACGCCATGCAATGCATAATGCCTGTTTCTTCCTCTTCTTTCACACCATTTTCCTCAAGAAGTTCATCACCCTCTTGATCCAGATCCACATTTCGGGATTCCTCATCTGCATCATTGCTATCTGAAAGAGCCAGATCAATGGACTCCCAGTCCATGCTCTCTTCACCTCCCTCTTCTTCATCCATGGGGAGATCCTGTGACTCTACCGTTACTCCCCTTGGGGGGCCATCTTCCTCTTGCCAGGCTTCTTCAGCAGGATGCAGCAACCCAATTCCACCGGTCGGGTGGCTCCCATTCTTCTCTTCTACAGGAGTAGCGTTGCTTATTTCCTGACTCTCCGCTGAAGGTTCTGAATTCTGCTTGGCTCCTGAATTTTCTGGGAGTTTGGCAACTGCAGGAGCAGAATCACTCTGTGAAACTTCACCTGAGCCAATCACTTTGCCCAGTTCTGCTTCTGCACCTGCTCCCAATTCTCTAGGCTCAAATCCACCATTGCTGGCTTCGCGTGATAAATTCCCATGTGGGCTTTCAAGAGGGATGGTACGAATCAGCTGCGACTCTCCTCCAGGCTCCCCATCAGTTACCTGGGAGAGAAAACACACATAATATTTAAATTTCACACCCTCAGTGACAGCAAAGTAGACACAGACAAAATCCCTACAGAGTTTCAAATCTACAAACTACCCTAGCAAACAAGCACAAAACCCAGCGCAAATGTTTCACATTAATTTTTGTGACACAAGGAAGCAGTTCAATCTCTTCCTGTCCTGAGTTGCCCTTCAAGAACTGCCTTAATGCAATGTTGAAAGTAAAAGAAAAACGCTTTACTTCAGCAAACACAAAGGCTAAGCAAATGCAGTTGAAAAATGCAAAAGAAAGCAAGGAAGTCTTAATGCAGACACAAATTAAAGCCTCTTACAAAGTCCCAAAAGAAACAGCAGTCTTCCATCAGACAACGGGCAACGATCACTAAATCCTTAGCAGCAGACACAAAACAATTCAATTGGAATGAAAACATCATTGTTACCAGCAAACGCTGACTGCTCCTGCTTCTGATTTATAGCCCTGAATTCCCCACGCAGGAGGGGAATTATCACATCATTGTATTCAATGGGACTTGAGCATCCATGGCTTTTGCTATCCATAACGAGTCCTATAATCAAACCCTATGCAATACCAAGGGCCCACGGTACAGTTACCCTAATAAAGAGCTGCATAATAATATGTTAACCCTGAGAAGGTCATACAAAAAACTGATTTCCCATAAGAAGTCCCAACACAAAAATTTGGCGTGAACTGGAATCTGCCTTACATTTGAAGAATTCAGCAGTCTTCTGGCAACTAGTCTCTTCAAAATTGAGACAAATCAGATTCTCAATAGACTCTCCAATCCCTGCATCTCATTGGGAAACCTTTTATGGTGATCTCTTTAATAAGGCAGGCAATTCAAACAATGTAAAACATGTAACAACTTATTGCAATCCTGCCACCCTCCCGGCCTGGACACAAGTCAAGCCACATGAAGTAATATCTATTATCAACGCACTTCAAAACAATAAAGCGCCAGGGGAGGATTTTTTGCCGGCTGAACTTTTCAAGAACAACAGTGATTGGTGGGCCCAACTTTTAGCAGGGCTCTTCTCCCACATTAACAATTCATGCAGCATACCTAGAGGCTGGCAGATGAGTATTATCGTCCCTATTCATAAGAATGGAGAAAAAACCAATCCAAAGAACTATCGGCCTATAAGCCTGATTGATATCACAGCAAAAATCTACGCAAAATATCTTTTGATCAAAATTGAGCAATGGTCCAATGAAAACAATATTCTCTGTGAAGAACAATCAGGCTTCCGACAGGGACGTTCAACCATAGATAATTGCTTTGTCCTGCAGCACATAATTCAAAAGTATAATTCAAGGGGGATGTGTCTGTATTCAGCATTTATAGACTTGTCTTCAGCGTTTGACACAATTTGTCGTAACATACTATGGGAAAAGCTGGCTGCCACAAACATTGACAGAAGATTACTTACTTTAATCATTATGCTGTACTCTGACACCGTATTGAAAGTTAGACTTGGACCCAGTGGAGCCCTGAGCAATGAAATCAAGACATCAACTGGGGTGAGACAAGGGTGCATTTTAGCCCCTTTTCTCTTTAACTTCTATATAAATGACATCATAAATACATTATCCTCTGACAGTCTACATGGTCCTAAAGTTTTGTCCAGAACTATTAACATCCTGCTTTATGCTGATGACATGGTGATTATGGCAACATCTCCAGTGGGACTAAGAAGATCCCTGGCAAAATTCAATGTGTACTGTGAGCTAAATTCACTCACTATGAACAAGGATAAATCCAAAATTATAGTCTTTGGAAAAAACAGGAAACGGTACACGTGGTCCCTGAAAGGCGTACATTTGGAACAAATTAATTGCTACAAATATCTAGGCATTATGTTCTCTTCGTCTGGTGCTTGGGCTAACCACATTACTCATAGCATACAAAGAGCAACAAAAGCAGCAGGTTCCATTTATAAGCTGAACCATCATAGATACCCAGGCACAATCAGACCTGCCCTGGAAATCTTTAAAACAAAAATAATGCCAGCACTTATATTTGGGGCTCAAATTTGGGGGCACATCAATCTAGCTAAGATTGAAGCAGCTTCGCACCTTCCTGGGCCTTTCCAGAACAACACTGACGGCGGCAGTAAGGGCTGAGCTAGGAATACTCCCAGTAAAAGCTCAAATTCTAATGAGACAGTTTAATTACTGGTCAAAAGTAAACTCTATGGATCCCAGTAGACTTCCTCGCCTATGTCTAGAAGATCAAGTCCAGCATGACCAGAAGTCATCGTGGATGGCGGCTCTAAATAATGAGCTGGCTGGATTCGGTCTGCCTTTGCAATTTCTGGGTGTTCTGGGTCCGGGGGCAGGGCAAGTGCTCAAGCAGAGCATTCAAGATGTCTATGCACAGCTGGACCTAGAGAGCATAGGTAGGTCTTCAGCCACAAGGTTTTTAGCCTCCCACAAAAGGAATATTCATTTAGAGCACTACCTAACTATTCCACTTCCTCTACCCTTAAGAAGTACATATACTACTATGGTGCAAACCGGGCGTTACTGTAACATCCCAAGAAGTGAGAGATTCTGCGTCTGGGGAGAACAAACAGTGGAAGACATTGAACATTTCTTAACTGACTGTCCAGCAAACTGCGAGACAGATATTTACATCCAATATTATCCAACTACAGGTCCCCCAACAGAAATGATATTCTGACATCCCTTTTGCAAGGGCAGGAAAGATCCAACATAATCAGAGTAAGCCTTTTTATTCTGAAAGCTATTAAGAAAAGAGCAGATTTCCTGAAAGAAGAACCAGGAAAATAAGATTCTGACTTATCACCTTGTTGCCTTGTTTTTTACTCGTGTTTTATTTTGAAATGGTCATATGACTGATCAAATAAATAAATATTATTATTATTACTATTCCAAAATCAGAGACAATCTGAAATCCAAAGTGCTTCCTGTTGCCAGTCTTTTGGATAAGAGATTTAAGACTTCTAAAATTTTTCTAATTGTTTGAAACTGGTATAAATATTTCAATCTATATAAATAAAAATGTAATGTTAGTTTGTGGGATTAACATAACTCAAAAACCACTGGATGAATTGCCGCCAAATTTGGCCACAAGACACCTACTAATCCAAGGAGTGACCATTGCTCAAAAAAAATTGATTTTGTCATTTGTGAGTTGTAGTTGCTGGGATTTATAGTTCACCAACAATCAAAGAGCATTCTGAGCTCCACTAATGATGGAATTGAACCAAACGTGACCACCAGAAAACACTAAAAGGGCTTGGTGGGCATTGACCTTGAGTTTGGGAGTTGTAGTACATCTACATCTAGAGAGCACTGTGGACTCAAACAATGATGGATCTGGTCCACACTTGGCATGAATATTCTATATGCCCAAATGTAAACACAGATGGTGTTTGGGGGAAATAGACCTGGACATTTGGGAGTTGTAGTTACTGGGATTTATAGTTCACCTACAATCAAAGAGCATTCTGAACCCCACGAACGATAGAATTGGGGCAAACTTCCCACACAGAACCCCTAGGACCAATAGAAAATACTTAGGCCATCCAGTTCAACTCCTTTCACCAGGGCAAGAAAACATAATCAAATACTGTTTACCCACAAGCATAAAGAAATTACATATATTAGAAACCAACACTTTCTCATTACTTCATTTTCCAGATCATCAGACTGGGCCACAGCAACGTGTGGCAGGGGACAGCTAGTAAAGAAATAAATATAAAAGATATAGCTCTGATGCCTTTTCTCCTATATGGTATAAAGTTTGCTGCAGTGTTTTACTACCCAGCTAGAAATTCTAATATCCAATAGCCTCCTTTCCCATAAACATGACAGTTGGGGCAGGGAATGACTACCCAATCCTTACCTTATCCAGGGGAGAAACTGTATCCTTAGAGGTTCTGGCATTGCTTTGGATCTCTGAAGGACGACTGTGGGGTTCCGTGGGATCGGCAGCGGGAAACTCATCCTCGACATGATTTGTCGAGGACAGTTCATTACATGAGAGGGGTTTGACAGTGGAAGAAACCGCTCTCTCTTGAACTTGTCTCGGCATCCGTGGGTTCGCCTCGGAAAGAGAATCAGCGGGGCATCTCTTCAAGCTGCAAGCACCCTCCAAATCGTCAATGAGCTCCATAGGGTCTATAACACTGTTCAGCGATATGTATTTGGCCGGGTTGTTGTGCTCAACCACTTTCCTTACAGTCGGGTATTTGAAGGGCTTGCTGTAAAACAGAGCCACCCACATGTGCAGGATCAGCTTCATTTCTTCTATGTCATTGGACTGGCTGACGTCCCAGGGCCTAGAAAAAGGGCACAAAATATGTCTCTGTTTATAAGCTTTCTTAGCTCAATGGCCTAAAGGGCTATGACTCTTGGGCCCTGCATTTCTCAGTAAGTATCTTCTGTATGTATGTACCTCACCACTTTCTAGGTCATAAAAATGAAGTCGGTATGCTACAGTGGTTTGTGTGTTGACTAGGATTCAGGCAGACCAGGGCTCAAATCCCTGCTCAGTCCGAGAAGCCCCTGGGTAAGTCAATCTAAGCCTAAGGGGAGCTTAATCTGAGCCAAAGATGAAGGCAATGGCACAATTCCTCTCAACAAAACTTGCCTTGAAAACCACATGGAAGGTGTGCATATATCTTGCCATAAAGCAGAAATGGCAACAACAACCATCCAATTTCAAACTCAAGCTATCCAAGTAGTGCAGATGCAAATTTCTCTATATATAACTTCTACAGGTAGGACAATGACAAGGAATTCACCCCAGGATCCTTTCCAACTCTACAATTCTTGTTACATAAGGCTGACTTGCTTCAACTTATGGCACCCCTATGAATAACCACTATGAATGACAGCCCTCAAACCCCACTCATCAATAATCTTCATCAGGTCTTGCAAAATCAAGGCCACCATTTCTTAAACTGAGAAGATCTACCTGTCCTGCTGCATCACATTGTTGTCTCATGCTACAAACGTTGATCTCTAAGGTGCTACAAGACCTTTGGATTCGACTCTTGACACATATTCAGCTTTTGGCCTACTAAGGCTCTTAGGTCCCTTTTCACACAGACGTTTGTCAAACCAAGCATCACACATCTTGTGTCTTTGCATTTCATTTTTTTCTGCCTAATTCATTTTGTTTGTTTTGGCCCAGCTCTCTAATCTGTTGAGATCATTTTGAATTCTGATCCTATCCTTTGGAGTATTAGCTATTCCTTCTCATTTGCACTCTTGATCAGCATGCCCTCTAAACCTTCATCTAGGTCAGGGGTAGGGAACCTTTGGCCCTCCAGCTGTGGTGGACTTCAACTCCCACAATTCCTTGAGGCTCGGCATTGGGCCAAGGTAAGCCTTTGGGGCGGATGCCGAGCCTCAAGGAATTGTGGGAGTTGAAGTCCACCACAGCTGGAGGGCCAAAGGTTCCCTACCCCTGATCTAGGTCATTAATAAAGATGTTGGACAGAACTGGGCCCAGGACCTAACCCTCTGGCACTTCACTGGATATAGTGGAACCATCCTTTGGGTTCGGTCGCTTAACCAATTACAGATACACCTAATAGTAGCCTTACCTAGCCCACATTTGACTAGTTTACTTGCAAGAAGGTCAAGGGGGCATTTGTTGAAGGCTTTACTGAGATCAAGATATGCTCCGTTCATAGCATTCCCTGCATCTACCAAACTTGTAACTCTATTGAAAAAAGAGATGAGTCTGGCATGACTTGTTTTTGAGAAATCCATGCTTCTAGTATTTACAGCCTTCCTTTCTAAGTGATTGCAGACTGCCTCTCCTTAATGATCTGCTCCTGGTATTGATATCAGGCTGATTGGACACAGGTAATTGTTTGGATCCTCTTTTTTTGAAGACAGGGACAACCTTTGCCCTCCTCAAGTCTGCCGAGACTTCTCCTGTTCTCCAACAATTCTCAAGGATTATTGCCAGTGGTTGTGAAATAACCTCTGCTAGTTCCTTCAGTACTCTTGGATGTAGTTCATTTGGCCCTGGAGACTCAGTTAGAGCAGCCAGGTATTCCTGGACTACTTCTTTACCTGAAGAAAAATCAAGAGTGTGATGTGGCAGCCAAGGAAGCCAGTGTGATTCTAGCTGCATCAAAAAGAGCCTAATGTCTGGATCAAGTGGAGTTCTAGTCCTACTCCCACTCTATTCTGCTTTGGTCAAACCTGACCTGGATTAACTTCATGTTCAGTTCTGGCACCAGAGTTCCAGAAAAATCTGACAAGCTCAAATGTGTCTAGAGGAGGGTATCTAAAATGATCAAGGGTCTGGAGAACAAGCCCTATGAGGAGAGGCTTCAAGAGCTGGGCATGTTTAGCCTGAAGAAGAGAAGGGTGAGAGGAGACATGATAGCCATGTATAAATATGTGAGAAGAAGAGAAGGGTGAGAGGAGACATGATAACCATAAATAAATATTTGAGGGGGAGTCACAGGGAGGAGGGAGTAAGCTTGTTTTCTGCTGCCCTGGAGACTGGACGTGGAACAATGACTTCAACTACAAGAAAGGAGATTCCATCTGAACATTAGGAAGAACTTCCTGACTCTGAGAGCCGTTCAGCAGTGGAACTCTCTGCCCCAGAGTGTGGTGGAGGCTCCTTCTTTGGAAGCTTTTAAACAGAGGCTGGATGGCCATCGGTTGTGGTGGCCATAAGGAGAAAAATAAAATAATTATAATTTAAAATGAAAATAATGAGTAGTAAGGCTTACCTGTCCATTCTTGAGGGTGGGAAGTAGAGATTTTGGTAGAAGAGAAATTTAACAGATGACTTAGAAAACTTTTAGGCTGGCTCTATCTTAAGTCAATATTTGAAGGAGCCAAGGCTAAAGGCTGAAGGCTGAGGTAGGAAACTTGGCTCATGAGTTAAATCGATATTATTGATTCGAAAACTAACATCTAAAGGTCATGTAGTAGTAGCGCCACCTCCTGTCTGGTTGATGAAAATAGCAGGTAATTTCATACCCCTTTTTAAATGATCAACTGAGGAAAATAATGTATTGTGAAAGTAATTACAGGAGAATTAATAAGGGAAATGCATGCTTCGAATAAATTAAAGATACATATATGAAGACATATGTATAAAGAGAAATATATGAAGTTATGATTCATTCTAAAGATTACGTAAGTCATCTGGGAAAGTGGCTGGTCAGCTGATGAAAGGGGAGCAGTGGAAATTATAGTATCTTGCCAACAATTGTTCTTGGCCTCGGTTCCTCGAGGACAAATTGATATTGATTAGATTGTGTAAATGTCAAGACCCATATGCGCATGTGTAAACCTGAGAATTTATGCTATAAATGCTGGAGCAAATCTGACTTCCAATGGGTGTCAGATATTGTTTTCTGAACACCCTGTCAAGCTTGATAGAATTAAAGGCCTGGAATCAGTTGCTGTCTCCTTTCTCTTCCTTCCTGATTGTGCTCGTCTGATCTCGGGTAACGAATCTTCCGCAACAAGGTGTGCTTTGAATGCAATATTCCTGCTTCTTGGCAGAATGAGGTTGGACTGGATGGCCCATGAGGTCTCTTCCAACTCTCTGATTCTATGATTCTATATAAATATGTGAGGGGGAGTCATAGGGAGGAGGAAGTAAGCTTGTTTTTGTTGCCCTGGAGACTGGACGTGGAACAATGACTTCCAACTACAGGGAAAGGAAATTCCACCTGAACATTAGGAAGAACTTCCTGACTGTGAGAGCTGATAAGCAGTGGAACTCTCTGCCCCAAAACATAATGGAAGCTCCTTCCTTGGAGGCTTTTAAGCAGAGGCTGGATGGCCATCTGTCAGGGGTGCTTTGAATGTGATTTTCCTGCTTCTTGGCAGAATGAGATTGGACTGAATGACCCACAATGTCTCTTCAAACTTTAGGATTCAATGATTCTATGATGGTAACCAAAATGATCAACGATCTGAAAAGTAGCCCAAACCTGAGAATTACTTACCCATGCACAGCTCGAACAATGGTTTTCTCTAAGGAATTGTTGGTATATTTGCTATCCAAACCAAAATGGTAATTGGCCTCCCACTGAAAGGTCACTTTCACAGTTCTGTCACAAAAAGTCACATTGTGGTACTTGGCGAAGTCTTCCTTTAACCTTGCAGCCATGATGGCTGAGCGGGAAAAGTGCACACTGTCCATCATCCTCTTCTGCTGATGGCAAATGTTCTGCTGATGCCGGAAAGGTAACACTTTCCCAGGAAGAGGCCCGTATTTCACATACTTCTCACCATTCTTTGAACTTGGATAACCTAGTGCTCTTCTCTTTGAATAAGATGGAGAGGCGTACGAGTGTTCGCTGGAAATCAAAGACTGGACGCTCGAGTCCGAAGTCTCTCCCGATGTGCAGGACTTTGACGAACCAGATTTTGCATTCCCCTTTTTTCTGGCATAGGTTTCCTCCTGAGAGCTCGAAGGCAATTCCGGGCTCAGCCCAACTTCCCCAGGAGATGAAACGAAGTGCTGACGAGCTCTGCCAGAAAGGGATCCACCTTGTAGTGTCTCTGTGTCTCTGTCGTATTCTTCATCCAGTGAGTCGTTCAACACTTCCCCTCTTTGCGGATTGTGGCATTCATGCAAGGGGCTGTCGGGCAAAGAGGACTGGCTGCTGTTACTGATCAAGGGAGAATTACAGGAACTCAGAGCAAGATCAGCCAACAGGTTCAAAGCATGGGAGTCGCATCCCTTTTTGTTCCCGGAGGGATCAACATTCCCAGCCGCTGCTCTCTCAGGGTCGTTCTCATCGCCCTCCTCCTTCTGGGCTTCCAAGGTGGTCTCCTCCAGACGACGCTGGGCACTTCGCCTTGTCACTGTTCAAGAAAAAAGGAGGGTGTCTCAGTGTTAGAATTCAACCCCACATTGCCCAAGTCTCAAGTCCTCCATGAGGAACAGTTTAGTTAGCTTAGTATAGACCAGTGGTTCTCAACTTGTGGGTCACCTAACAGCTGGTAAACGGGCTGGGATTTCTGGGAGTTGTAGGCCAAAACATCTAGGGACTGTGATGAGGCATTGATTTTTAACTGTAAGTTAAGCGTAGTTATGTCTATGTGTCTCTACAGTTAAATATGATTGTATGTATATATACTAGCTGTCCCCTGCCACACGTTGCTGTGGCCCTCTCTGGCGTTCTGTGTGGGAGGTTTGGCCCAATTGTATAGTTGGTGGGATTTAGAATGCTCTGTGATTGTAGGTGAACTATAAATCCCAGAAACTACAACTCCCAAATGTCAAGATTCTATTTCTCCCAAACTCCACCAGTGTTCACATTTGGGCATATTGAGTATTCGTGTAGAGTTTGGTCCAGATCCATCATTGTTTGAGTCCACAGTGATCTCTGGATGTAGGTGAACTACAACTCCAAAACCAAAGGAAACTGCCCACCAAACCCTTCCAGTATTTTCTGTTGGTCATGGGAGAACTGTGAGCCAAGTTTGGTTCAGTTCCATCATTGGTGGGGTTCAGAATGCTTTATGATTGTAGGTGAACTATAAATCCCAGCAACTACAACTCCCAAATGACAAAATCAATTTTTTTGAGTGAAGGACATTCATTGGGTTGTTAGGTGTCTTGTGTCCAAATTTGGTGCCAATACGTCCAGTTGTTTTTGAGTTATGTTAATCTCGCAAACGAACATTACATTTTATTTATATAAAAAGGAAATGTAATAATAACAGGAATAATAGAGTAAAATAATAAATGTAATCATAACAATGATAAAGAATAAAATAATAAATGTAATAATGATAGAGTAAAATGATTAATATAATAACAATAATAATAGAGTAAAATACTAAATATAATAATAATAAAGTAAAATAATGGAAATATAATAATGACAGGAATAATAAAATAATAAATGTAATAATAACAAGAATAAAGAATAAAATAATAATTGTAATAATAATAGAGTAAAATGATTAATGTAATAATAATAATAATAATAATAATAATAATAATAATAATAGTCCTAGGCACTTGGGAAGGGTCCGACGTGTGATCCAATACAACAGCCAGCAGAGTGTTTGTTGTGGACTTATCTTGTTGTGTTTCAAATAATAATAATAATAACAACAACAACAACTTCATTTTCATACCCCGCCTCCATCTCCACGAAGGAACTCGGGGTGGCTTACACATGGGACAAAATGTCCACAACACATAAGGCAAAAAACAAACAATCCATTAAAAACACAATACAATGAAAATAAAACATAGCAAAACATAACGATCAGATAATACACAATTAAATAAAACATAGAGATATAAAAACAGCATCCCTTAAAACTCAACCAGACAGTACACAATACAAAACCAATAGCCAAAAATACTAAAATGGGCATGAACAGGCTTTAAAAAGTATGGGATAGTGCAAAACAGCCTAGTATAGGGCCAGGGGATTGGAAGAAATGCAGAGAACAGAGTACTACTGAAGGCACAAAACCACAAAAATCAATCTACCAATTAAGACACATCCACATAAACCTTGAATTCATATTAACCAACTCACCAATCAGAAAATTTTGGACCAGAATCCAATTTTGAGTTCAGAAGGGGCTACAGAAACCCAAGTATTTGGTTCGGCCCTTTGAACAAAGACCTTTTTAACTCCTCCTGTTTGGTATCAACAGCAAGAAGTTTCAGGAGAACCTTCTAGTAAGTTCTGAAGGGAGGTTTACCATAGAATCATAACAAATGTCCTAGAGCGACTGTTTTCATGAGTAACCGAAACCCTGGCTATGGGCTGAGCAGTTACACAGCTCTTGCTGTAATAGCAACAGGAATGAAACTCCAACAACCACCATGTCAGACTACACAGAGAAGCCATTGAAATCCACAAGGATGTGGACAATTTCAACAGAAAGGAGGAGACCATGAAAATGAACAAAATCTGGCTACCAGTATTAAAAAACTCTAAAATTACAACAGCAAAACAGCAGAGAGGAAACAACCAGGCACATCTTAACACCTCTCAACAGAACATTTTCCCAGGCTCAGCCAGGCCTTCAAATGCTAATGAAGGTGGTCAGCTGAAACATTCACACCTAGCTTCAGCAGAGAGCTCTTTGCCCCACCCCAGTCATTCCACAGATATATAAACCCATTTCCTATTTCCAACAGACCTCACTACCTCTGAGGATGCTTGCCATAGATTCAGGCGAAACGTCAGGAGAGAATGCCTCTAGACCATGGCCCTATAGCCCGAAAAAACCTACAAGAACCTAGGAATGAAACTCTTCAACTATTACAGAGCCTAATCGATATAAATAAAAATGTAATGTTAGTTCGTGTTATCATCAGAACTCAAAAACCACTGGGGAAATTGACACCAAATTTGGACACAAGACACCTAACAGTCCAATTTATGTCCTCCACTCAAAAAAATTGATTTTGTCATTTGAGAATTGTCGTTGCTGGGATTTATAGTTTACCTACAATCAAAGGGCATTCTGAATTGGGCCAAACTTAGCACACAGGGCTCCCATGACCAACAGAAAAAACTGGAAAGGGTTGGTGGACATTGACCTTGAGTTTGGGAATTATAGTTCACCCACATCCAGAGAGCACTGTGGACTCAAACAATGATGGATCTGGACCAAACTTGGCACGAATATTCCATATGCCCAAATATGAACACAGATGGAGTTTAAGGGAAATAGACCTTGACATTTGGGAGTTGTATTACTGGGATTCTAAAGAGCATTCTGAACCAATTATGGCTACTGGACCCAAACTTGGCATCGAATATCCATTGCCCAAATATGCGGGGGGGGGGGGGGGGGGGGGGGGGGGGGGGGGGGGGGGGGGGGGGGGGCTCCTTTTGGGACGGATTTGGGGGGTGCCAAGTCTTCTGGGGGGGGGGGGGGGGGGGTATACCAAACTTGGCATGATACTCAATATGGCCAAATATGAACACTGATGGAGTTTGGGGGGAAATAGACCTTGACATTTGGGAGTTGTAGTTGCTGGGATTTATAGTTCACCTACAATCAAAGAGCATTCTGAACTCCACCAATGATGGAAATAAACCAAACTTGGCACACAGAACTCCCATGACCAACAGAAAATACTGGAAGGGTTTGGTGGCATTGACCTTGAGTTTGGGAGTTGTAGTTCACCTACATCCAGAGAGCACTGTGGACTCAAACAATGATGGATCTGGACCAAACTTGGCACGAAATATTCCATATGCACAAATATGAACACAGATGGAGTTTAAGGGAAATAGACCTTGACATTTGGGAGTTGTAGTTGCTGGGATTTATAGTTCACCTACAATCAAAGAGCATTCTGAACTCCACCAATGATGGAATTGAACCAAACATGGGACTCCCATGACCAACAGAAAACACTAGAAGGGTCTGGTGGACATTGACCTTGAGTTTGGGAGTTGTAGTTCACCTACATCCAGAGAGCACTGTGGACTCAAACAATGATGGATCTGGACCAAACTTGGCACAAATATTCCATATGCCCAAATATGAACACAGATGGAGTTTGGAGGAAACAGACCTTGACATTTGGGATTTATACTTACTGGGATTTATAGTTCACCTACAATTAAAGAGCATTCTGAAACCCACAAATGACAGAAATGGGGCAAACTTCCCAAACAGAACCCCCATGACTAACAGAAAATACTTAAGGCCATCCAGTCCAACTCCCTTCTTCTCCAGGGCAAGAAAATGTAATCAGAGCCCTCCTGACAAAGAGCCCTCCAGTCATAACTATAGATAGATATGATTATCTCTCTCACACACAGATATAGTATCATAGATTCGAAAGGGACCCTTAAAGAAGGAAAATGATTGTTGCATGTTCCAGGGTGGGCAAACCAGACACTCCACATCAACACTGACAAAGAAACAGCAAAAATTACTGTTTACCCACAAGCATAAAGAAATTACATATATTAGAAACCAACACTTTCTCATTACTTTATTTTCCAGATCACCAGACTGGGCCACATCAACGCGAGACCGGGTACAGCTAGTATATATAAATAAAAATGTAATGTTCGTTTGTGGGATTAACAGAACTCAAAAACCACTGGACGAATTGACACCAAATTTGGACACAAGATACCTAACAACCCAATGTATGTCCTTCACTCAAAAAAATTGATTTTGTCATTTGGGAGTTGTAGTTGCTGGGATTTATAGTTCACCTACAATCAAAGAGCATTCTGAACTCCATCAACGATGGAATTGAACCAAACTTGGCACACAGAACTCCCATGAAAATACTGGAAGGGTTTGTTGGGCATTGACCTTGAGTTTGGGAGTTGTAGTTCACCTACATCCAGAGAGCACTTTGGACTCAAACAATGATGGATCTGGACCAAACTTGGCATGAATACTCAATATGCCCAAATATGAATACTGGTGGAGTTTGGGGAAAATAGACCCTGACATTTGGGAGTTGTAGTTTCTGGGATTTATAGTTCACCTACAATCAAAGAGCATGCTGAACCCCACCAACGACAGAATTGGGGCAAACTTCCCACACAGAACCACCATACTTAAGGCCATCCAGTCCAACTCCCTTCACCAGGGCAAGAAAACGTAATCAAAGCCCTCCTGACAAAGAGCCATCCAGCCATAGATATAGATAGTATATACTCAAGTATAAGCCTAGTTTTTCAGCCCCTTTTTTAGGCTGAAAAAGTTAGCCTCGGCTTATAATTGAGTCAAGGTTATTTATTGTTTTACTCTGTTGTTGTTGTTGTTGTTGTTGTTGTTGTTGTTACATTTATTATTTTACTTTATTATTATTATTATTATTATTATTACTACTACTATTATTATTTTACTCTATTATTATTTTACTCTATTTATTATTATTGGAATTTATTATTATTGGGAGGACACGTAAGCATATTTACATTGAAGAAGGTTAGAATAATGGTTGAATAAGAGTTGGACAGTCTTATATTGAATTATAGTTTTATGTAAATATTCAAAAAACCAACTGATGCCTCAATTAATGTAATTTTATTGGTATCTATTTTTATTTTGAAAATGACCCATAAATGCTGCATTTCCTACCCTCGGCTTATATTCGAGTCAATCAATTTCCCCAGTTATTTGTGGTAAAATTAGGTGTCTCAGCTTACATTCGGATAGGCTAATACTCTAGATAGATATATATGTTTCACACACACACAGATATAGTATCATCGATTTGAAAGGGACCCCTAAAAAAGGACTATTATATGTTGCATGTTCCAGAGGAGGCAAACCAGCCAATCTCCACATCAACACTGACATAGAAACAGCAAGAAATACTGTTTACCCACGAGCATAAAGGAATTACATATATTAGAAACTATTACTTTATTTTCCAGATCACCAGACTGGGCCACAGCAACGCATGGCAGGGGACAGCTAGTTTGTAATAAAAACTTGTTGTAAAGAGTGCATTTTTTGCCACAGCACACTACATATTCCAACAAATATTTGGGTGCAGCTGTGGACAAGTCTACATAGGGACCACCAAACACAGCATTGCCCAAACACGAATCAAGGAACATGAAAGGCACTGCAGACTACTTCAACCAGAGAAATCAGCCATAGCAGAGCACCTGATGAACCAACCTGGACACAGTATATTATTTGAGAACACAGAAATGCTGGACCACTCTCACAACCACCATGTCAGACTACACAGAGAAGCCATTGAAATCCACAAGCATGTGGATAATTTCAACAGAAAGGAGGAAACCATGAAAATGAACAAAATCTGGCTACCAGTATTAAAAAACTCTAAAATTACAACAGCAAAACAGCAGAGAGGAAACAACCAGGCACATCTTAACACCTCTCAACAAAAGATTTTCCCAGGCTCAGCCAGGCCTTCAAATGCTAATGAAGGTAGTCAGTTGAAACATTCACACCTAGCTCCAGCAGAGAAGAGCTCTTTGCCCCACCCCAGCCATTCCACAGATATATAAACCCATTGTCCTAATTCCAACAGACCTCACTACCTCTGAGGATGCTTGCCATAGATGCAGGCGAAACGTCAGGAGAAATGCCTCTAGAACATGGCCCTATAGCCCGAAAAAACCCACAAGAACCTAAATATTTGGGTGTTTTTTTCAAGGTTCTGAAAATTAGGTTGAGCTTTAGATTTGATGGCATATTATATTTGTGTAAATACAGTAGTTTATGTACAGCACCCTGAACATTTCTAAGGTCTTTAGCCTTTAGCACACCAAACTACAGATCCCAGGATTCCACAGAATGGAGCCAGAGAAGTTCAAGTAGTATTAAACTGCATTAATTCTACAATGGAGATGCACCCATGGTGGCATAAATGTTCCAGGGACCAAGGTTCAAATTCTCAATCATGGAAATCCACTGAGTGGCCCCGGACAAAACCTGCTCTGAACATATTGTGCCAAGAAAAACCCATGATGTGTTTGCCTTTAGGTCATCACAAGCAAGAAGGCGCAAAACCACAAAATAACCATTTCTATCTCAGAAGCATCCTGATCCTACCACGCCTCCCGGTCTCCATTCGTTCCTCGCTTTGGGGCTTTTCTTCATCCTTTTTGTGCCTCAAGAGCCGGGCCTTTTTCTCCGTCCCAGGAGAGGATATGGTATTGATGGGTGACTCGGGTGGTGTTTCTTGCACAAATTCTGCAGACAAAACCTCGGCACCTGGCAAAAGACAGCCCCTTTTTAGAAGAAAGACCCAACCATCAGCCTCACTATTCACCTTTTATGACAACCTAAAGAGTGCATAGGAGCTAGCAGAAAGAAGTGATACAGCCTCTGCCCCAGAAAATGTATACTACGCCCCCCATATCCATGGTGGATACATCCCTGAATGGAAAATTGGAAAATTAGTGGATGATAGGGAACCCTACTGAAATGAACAACTTCTGCTGGAAGTTACTACAGAGTCACTCTGGAGGTCCTAGCAAAAGAAGTACCCTTGCTAAGAAATTGCCAGTGTGGTTCTGTAGTAACTCCAGTCAGAAGTAATGAATTTCACCAATTCTAAAGCACACTTCTCCCTAGTATTGGGCCTCCAAAAGCAGGGTGCACCTTACAATGGCCTTGTAGCTCCAAAAGTGTCTCACCTCCAACAGGCAAACAGAACTAGTAAAAAAGACTCCTGCAGGCAAGATGACTTCCAGGTTGAAATAAAAACAAGGTATTGTGCATGCAGAGGAAATTCCAACAAATATTCAAAGATAATTATTTTTTTACCCTAAAATTTAAGCTTCAAAAAAAAAGGGGGGGGGGTGCGCTACACATTTGATGGCATCTTAGATTCTGTGAAATATCTGGATGACCTAAAAGAGAGGGAGGGGAAAAGGAAGGCCCAAAGGAAGGAAAATTGGGAGGGAGAAAGGGGTTCAGGAACAAAGGAAAGAAGGAAGAGAGGAGAAAATAAACAAGGAAGGGAGGAAAGGAAGGAAGGAAGGAAGGAAGGAAGGAAGGAAGGAAGGAAGGAAGGAAGGAAGGAAGGAGGAAGGGGGGGAGGAGGGAGGAGAAGGAAGGAAGGGGGAAAGGAAGGAAGGAAAAAGGAGGAAAAGGGAGGAGGAGAAAGGAAGGGAGGGAAAGGAAGAAGGAAGGAAGGAGGAAGGAAGGAAGGAGAATGAAGGAAGGAAGGAAGGAAGAAGGAAGGAAAGGAGGGAAGAGGAAGGAAAGAAAGGAGGAAAGGAGGAGGAAAGGAGGGAGGGAAGGAAGGAAGGAGAAGGAAGGAAGGAAAGGAGGAGGAAAGGGAGGAAGGAAGGAAGGAAGGAAGGGAGGGAGGGAGGAAGGAAGGAGGGAAGGAGGAAAAGGAAGGAAGGAAGGAAGGAAGGAAGGAAAGGAGAGGAAAAGGAGGGAGGGAGAAGGAAGAGAAGGAAGGAAGGAAGGAATAAAGGAAGGAAGGAAAGAGGGAGGGAGGGAGGGAGGAAGGAAGAAGAAGGAAGGAAGGAAGGAAGAGGGAAAGAAGGAGAGAAGAGGGAGGGAGGGAAGGAAAGGAAAGAAAACAGGGAGGAATAAAGGGAGTGAGGAACAAAGGAGGGAGGGAGGGAGGGAGGGAGGGAGGGAGGGAGGGAGGGAGGAAGGAAAGGAAGGGGGAAAGGAAGGAAGGAAAATAGGGAGGAATAAAGGGAGTCAGGAACAAAGGAGGGAGGGACACAGGAAGAAAGGAAGGACCTCCAAACACAACCCAATAAGGAACAAAA
This sequence comes from Anolis sagrei ordinatus, assembly GCF_025583915.1. Classification (NCBI taxonomy): domain Eukaryota; kingdom Metazoa; phylum Chordata; class Lepidosauria; order Squamata; family Anolidae; genus Anolis; species Anolis sagrei. Next base: position 6,206,693 of record NW_026847549.1, on the reverse strand, counting down.
GGTTCCCTGTGAGAAGCTAGTCCATACTCACCCCTCTTCCCCCTTAGTGGATTCTGGAGTTTTTTTAATTGAAGTGTGAGTTTCTGAGAGTTTACTGGGGGTTCCAGTGTTTTAAAAGCCGGTGGGGAGGGGCTCTTCTTGAGTTTCTTCCGCTTGTTGCTATTTCCAATGAGGCACAGAGCTTTCAGCGGGGACCATATTTTCCGGGCGCTTGCCCCAAGGAGCCTGCTGGATTTCCTCTTCCAGGGCTGTAAAGGGCTCCCACCCGCCAGGTCCGTACTTGTGGCATCTTCACCGCTCTGCGGATTCAACTGCGCCTCGGGAGACATTAGGTCCAGATTTGAGCCGGAAGAACTGTCTGGGTCCTGGGCATTATTGGGAGACTCAGAAGTGGCATCCATGCAGGCCACAGCCACTGTCATTTCCAACATATAGTTTTGTGGGTGCAACAAGTAATGCTGCAAGTAGGCGAAAGAGTTTGGAGGGTATTTTTCAGAGACAGCTTCAAGCTCAGACTTTTTTAGGAACGTATCGAAAGAGACGGGCGGGGTTTCGGGAGTGTAGGAAACGGCCACTGACTTCTTACACTGCTTTGCAAATTCCCGGATCCGCCACTGAACCAAAGTGCCAGGAGGAGAGCCTTCTTTGCCTGGAGGCTGGGCACCTTCCAGCAAGGCATGGCGCAGGGCGGGCAGAACCAAAGCGACTTGCGACAATCTCTCATTGTCCTTGCATTCACATTTCCAGTCGCTTGCTACCAAGAAGACACACAAAGCTTTAGGGAAATGTGCACAAAATGAATGCAAAAGAAAATACAACGCGCACTGTACAGTGTTGTGAAAAATGGCAGGAGGAGCAAATGAATGTAAATCAAGGCTTTCTCATGCTTCTAGAGAGAAAAATCTATGCTAAAAATAACATTTTACATATAGCCTGCTGTTCCCCTCATGACAAGATTGAGAAAAAAGCAGAGTGGCAATTTTTTTTAATTTTTTTTAATTTTTTTTAACGATGCATATGCCATGCATCTTGCCACTCACCAGACTGGATTCTAGGATTAAGGATCGGCTGAAATAAGACACCAAGAAGAGTCAGATCAGTGGTTTCTAAAGCTGATTGCAAGACCAAATGACATTGTAACTTATCAAACGACTACACAATTAAAGCAGTTTAAAATGAAGATACTGTGTGTGTGTGTGTTCACATGCAAGACTGATGATCCACCAACCCTTGGGGACTCCTTGAGTCCACAGCACTGGTATCCAAAGTTTCATTTATCTGACAAATATATCCACTTGAGTCATCTTTGAGGTCTTCCAGCATGCCTCCCATCGTATTCTTGGGCAAAAAGGCCTTCATTTTCATAGGATTCAATATCTGTAGTTTCATGTATCCACAAAAACTCCAGGAACATATCCCCATCCCCATGGATACAGGGGTCATACAGTACAAGCTAAGGGCTTGCATGTTCCAAAGACCAAGGTTCTCCTTTCATTTTTTAATTGCAAAAATGTGCTTAGAATCCTAGTCCAGGGAGCTCCAAATATTGAGGAAATGCCTTCTACTTCCCTTAGAGGTCATTTTGAGTGTGCACTGAACTAATGAAATACCAAGTTCTGAAGGTTTCTGGGTTGTTGTAGGTTTTTTTCAGGCTATATGGCCATGTTCTAGAGGCATTCTCTCCTGACGTTTTGCCTGCATCTATGGCAAGCATCCTCAGAGATAGTGAGATGAGGATGCTTGCCATCACTACCTCTGAGGATGCTTGCCATAGATGCAGGCAAAATGCCAGGAGAGAATGCCTCTAGAACATGGCCATATAGCCCAAAAAACCCTACAACAACCCAGTGATTCCGGCTATGAAAGCCTTCAACAATACTCTGAAGGTTTCATTCAAACCATGGCAGCCAGATTGGTTACTAGTACCTCTAAGAAGTACCAGTATTAAAACCACTCGAATGGATGCCGGAGCCCCAGTTGCACAATGAATTAAACCCTTGTGCCGGCAGGACTGCTGACCAAAAGTCAGTGGTTTAAATCCATGGAGCTGGTTTTTTTTTTTTTTGTCGAAACTGCAAGTCGGTATTGGTGTGAGAGAATTGTCCGTCTGCAAGGACATTGCCCAGGGGACGCCCAGATGAATTGATGTTTTTATCATCCTTGTGGGAGGTTTCTCTCATGTCCCCGCATGAGGAGCTGGAGCTGATAGAGGGAGCTCATCCGCCTCTCCCCGGATTCGAACCTGCGACCTATCGGTCTTCAGTTCTGCCGGCACAGGGGTTTAATCCACTGCGCCACCAGGGGCCCCTATATAGAGTATATATAGTGGAGCTGGGTGAACTCCCACTGTCAGCTCTAGCTCCCCATACGGGGACATGAGAGCAGCTTCCCACAAGGATGGTAAAACATCAAACATCTGGGCGTCCCCTGGGCAACATTCTTGTGGACGGCCAATTCTCTTACACCAGAAGCAACTTACAGTTTCTCAAGTCGCTCCTGACACACACATACACAAAAAACCTGGCTGCCAATTAGTTTACAGGCAAGGTAACAAATCTTGGTTGTTACCTATGAAGCCCTAAATGGTTTGGAAACAGGCTACCTACAGGTCCGCCTCTTCCCATATAGTCTGCCTCATAAAGTCAATACGATGATTGACTTTAAAACAGCTTTAAAGACCAGGCTCTTCCAACAAGACTATCCAGATGATGTTTATATTAGAAACGTTGAATGATGGATCAATTGTTTCAATGTGTACGGGTTGTATATGTTCTTTCCACATTGTTATCTAGTTTAAACAGTTACGTTTTTTAACTGATGTTACGTATTGTATTTTAATCTGTTTTAAACTTTTTAAACAGAGGGCCAGGTCACAGTCCCTCAAACTGGTGGAGGGCCAGATTATAATTTTAAAAAACACGAATGAATTCCTATGCACATTGCACATATCTTATTCGTAGTGCAAAAACACTTAAAAACAATACAATATTTTTTTTTTTTGTCGTGTCAGGAATGCCTTGAAAAACTGCAAGTCGCTTCTGGTGTGAGAAATAAAATTAAAATTAGAATTAATAATTAAAATGAAGAACAATTTTAACAAATAGAAACTTATTATTATTTTAATGGGATGTGTGGGCCTGCTTTTGGCTAGTGAGATAGGATTGTTGTTGTTGTGTGCTTTCAAGTGGTTTCAGACCTACGTTGACCCTGAGTGAGGGCCGGGTAAACGACCTTGGAGGGCTGTATCCAACCCCCAGCCCTTAGTTTGAGGACCCCTGCCCTAGAGTCTGCTGATTCTGATATCACTGGAGACTGACAGAAAAGTCAAGATGGAGAGCAGGAAAATGAGTTGAAAAAAGAAGTGAGTGAGTGAAAGAGTAAAGTTGCCACTTGTTTCTAAGCTTCAAAAGGAGTAACTTTACCAAGCAAAGCAATTGTACCTGTTGTATTCTTTGACTCTGGTGATGAAATCAGAAACAAGGCCTGAAGGTGCGGATGTCCGTCTAAGCCAGCTTCTAAGGAGGAAAAAGACAGAGGGATATGTGATACAAATCTGAATCTTCTGCAAAGCATATGCATGGGTGACATTTTAATTTTGGTGTAAGCTTCATACTTTGTATTCATACCTTTTTCTTCCACAAAGGCAGAGGAGGCAAGTAAGATGAGAGCCCCTTGGTCGTTTAGATATTTGACAAGTGCCTGCAAGGAATGGAGAAAGTAATTTAATCATCTTTTGTTGGAGGAAGCAACCTTCTCAAGCCTTCTCTATTTACAGAAAGCTTGTGTTGGAAGAAGCAACCATCTCAAGCCTTCTCTGTATGATGTTTGTCTGTTTTTAATAATGTGTCATTTTATAACCTGACGTATATGTCTTATTTGATTTTCAGTTTCCTTATCTCTATATACCTAAAGCGGTGGGAGGGGCTGCAGTCATGTGACCGACTCGGTGACTGTTTAGAATGTTCAGTTTGAAACAGGATGACAGTTAGGGAATGTCAGTTGGAGCTTGAGCCTGTTAAGAGTGCAGAAGCTAATGTTAGGGACTTAGAAACTATCGAGGCTCATGTTCTATTTGAAAGTAAATTCTTTTAAAGACTGCTGTATAAAGCAACATAGTTTATGAAGAAACTGTTAAAGATTATACATTCAAGATACAAACTCTCTGAAACGTTTCTAAAGTATTTAACTAACTAACTAACAACGACAACAACAACACTTTATTTGTATACTGCTAGGGCGGTTTCCAACATAGGCAAAACATTTAATTACCGAATGGTACAAAAACCATACAAAATAGATATTATAAAGCCCAAACCTAAATCCTATAACAAAAACAGAAACGAAAAACAATCACAACCATTTAAAAGCAGTATTAGTATTTCTCCATCAGCAGGAATTCAATTACCAATGGCCAGGAATTACAAAGTGGACCTAGTCAGTTATGAGAGAGCTGGACAAGGGCTAGTGCAATGGCCGGGGAGATGGAGAAAGTGCAGGCCAGGGTCCTAGCTGGTGGCCAGGGAAGGGTCTGGGGTAATAATTTCCAAAGGCCTACTGGAACCACCAGTTTTTCAGGTCCCTGCGGAAGAAAGACAGTGACGGGGCTTGACTTATCTCTCTGGGGAGGGTGTTCCAGAGTCAGGGGGCCACCACTGAGAAGGCCCTCTCCCTCATCCACACCAACCATGCTTGGGACGGTGGTGGGAGTGAGAAGAGGGCCTCCCCGGCTGATCTTAGAGCTCGTGCTGGTTCAAAAGGGGACATGCAATCGCAGAGATAGATGGGGCCCGAACCAGAAATGTGCCTGTATCTTTAGATACATGAAGTTATCAGTAAACAATCTTATTATCTTTAAAAGAAGTCCCACTATATCTATATCTATATCTATCTATCTATCTATCATCTATCTATATACACACACACACACATTTGATGGCAAAGGGAAAAGTTAACACTCCTGTTGTATTTGTTTTGCTGTCCTGTTCAGAAGATTTCACTCTCATTTTCTGTCCCTGTGATACTTGGATTTTGAAAAATTTGGCTTGTTGTGGAAAGAAGGATTGGTGAGAAAGCTTCAGTGGAGACCCCTTTCCCCCATGATAACTCTTCCAGGAGTGAATTTCCCTTCTGAGGGGTAGATTTCTCTCACTTCCTGTTGTCTCACCCCCATTTGTAACTATGTGTTGTTTGTAAGTCAGATGTTTGTAACTCGGGGACCACATATACAGGCATTTTCATCTAATGGCATTGTGTATTTTTCTCTTATTGTCAAGATATCCACACTTGGGAGTAAAATAATATCTATCTAGCTGCATGTACAAAAGGCAAGCTTCTTGCAAGCTCCACATCAATACTGTAAACAAAGTCCATGTATTATCCTCATATTTCAGGTGTGTGGAGAAGCTGCATCGTGGGTTAATGCTCAAAGTGATATCCTCTCAATCAGAGCCTATCTCCCGGGAGCATGAATATGAAATCATGTTTGTCCTTTGCCTTCAAAGGAACGTGAACGGAGATGACGTAGTCCAGTTTCACTTTCTGAACATCCACAACTGGCAACGTGAGAAGAGACACCCTGACTTTTTACTTTCACTTCTGGCTGCCCAAGAGAGAACAAAGCCCAGCCAGCTTAAAACTGGTACGTTTTCCTTCAAGCTTCTGATCCTGCTTTTATCTTCTTCCTGCACTGGTTTTTATTGGGATTTTTGCAACAGCTTTGACTGCAAATTGCCTTACATTTGCAACAATATGCCTATTCTGCAAATCTCAGTAATTTTGACAAAAGGCACCTTCAGATGTAGCTCAGCCAGATGTGATTCTTAAAGCAGACATTCTCAGACTCTGCCCTTCCAGTTTCAACAAGTCAGCCTGAATAGTAGTTATCCAAGTCCCATACTAATTCATATTCTAATGTAATATATCACTATGTAACACAATTTGATTTTTTTCTGTTCCTGGATTGAAAGTGTTATTTCCTGTTTAATTGTGTGGTCCTTACTTCGAAGGTAGTTGTTCTATTTCAGAGACTTTGTTTATGTGGCTGCCACAAACTATATTGAATTGACCTCACTACCTCTGAGGATGCTTGCCATGGATGCAGGCAAAACGTCAGGAGAGAATGCCTCTAGACCATGGCCATGTAGCCCAAAAAAACCTACAACAACCCAGTGATTCCGGCCATGAAAGCCTTCGACAATATATTGAATTGCAGACTCGATGATCTCAACCATAGCAAAAACTATAGCAAAATATGATGCAGCATGTCCCTCAAAAACAAACTTTTTGCAGTTTAATAAACTTTTCCCAAGTTGGGTTGTTGTAGGTTTTTCCGGGCTATATGGCCATGTTCTGGAGGCAATTTTTCTCCTGATGTTTCGCCTGCATCTATGGCAAGCATCCTCAGAGGTAGTGAGGTCTGTTGGAAGTTTTCTCCTGATGTTTCGCCTGCATCTATGGTTGAGTGTTCTCAACCGCTGAATCGAACAAACCTAGAGGCGTGACTCTAGCCACTGAATAGGCAGAAATTATCACACACATCCAATATGAAGTGAGGGTCCAACAGTTAAAACCCTAAACAAATAAAGCTCTGAAAGTCTGAACAAGGAACAAATACTTAAGGGATGACTGCAATCAAACAGAGGAAACTCATAACATGACATCAAAATACACTGCTAAGGAGCATCCAAACTTTGCCTTGCACACACCAGGAAAGAGATAGAAACATAGAATAATAAAGCTGGGCCATTTAGTCCAACCCCCTGCCATGCAGGAAAAGCACAATCACACAAAGATGTGTGATAAGATTAGATTTTTAGTACTTTAAAGGCCTGTCAAAAACTGAGCAGGGCTCAATTTCCATTCTGATGAATCTCCTCGAGATTCATCAGAATCATGCACTATTGTGAAAGTATAAGCTTTTATTACCATTGCATCCTGACTAGAAATATGAACGTATTTAATAATAATAATAATAATCATCATCATCATCATCATCATCATCATCATCATCATCATCATCATCATCATCTTTATTTGTACCCCGCTACCATCTCCCCAAGGGACTCGGTGCAGCTTACATGAGGCCAAGCCCACAATACAACAACAAAAACAATAACCAATTATTTTTTACGTGAGGCCGAACCCACAATACATCAATAATAAAAGCAATAACAACAAATAATACAAAACAATAAAATAAAACTCATAACAAAAATAAGCAATAAACATTAACAGTAACACAACGACATTTAAAACCTATGGCTGGGCCAAATGTAATAATTAAAATTTAAAGATAATGCTGAGCATGAACAGGTAAAATATAACTAGGATAAAATTTTCGGAGAGGAATAGGGCATGCAGACAATCCTAGATCACTAATAAAGTGCATTTAGGGACATATTGCTGGAAGTTTCCTTATTCTGGGAAGGCACACTAGAACAACCGCGTTTTCAGGCTCCTCCTAAAGACTGCCAGCGTTGGGGCATGTCTGATTTCTGATGTATTTCACATCTTGATATTAGTAAGGTCTACTTCTGACAAGTCATTTGGGTCTTGTAAGATTTCTTTTCAGTCTTTTCAGACTAAAAATAGTTCAGAATGTGAAATCTTAAGGTATAGCTTATTGCTAAATTTGTTCCAGCCAACACATACTGAAACGTGAAATGCTTTATCTGGATGATAGAGGCGCACTTTAACAGAAACAAATACTTATTTTGCTTATCCAAAATTCTTGGGACCAGAAGCATTCCATATTTTGGGTTTTGCTTCAGATTTTAAAATACCCATATCCTCATACATGTATATAAGGAGAAATCTTGGAAATGAAACACAAGTCTAAATCCAAAATGCATTGATATTTCATTTAGAATTTTAAACTCATGGCCTAGAGATACTATTATTTACCATTTAAAAAAATCATTCTGTGCATGAAATAAAACCATCAGAAAACAAAAATGCCACTATCCCAGCCACCCAGGTAGGCAATTTTGGACATCAATCTGCAAGGGATAATCAGTAGACAAGAATAAGCTCATTCCAAAAAAATCATGACAATTAGCAGCCCCAGCCTGCATGTGCTTACCAGCTTTTTTTCTTTCAAACTGTCTATTAACTGCACCACTTTTGGTTCATTTTGATTTAATATTTCCACTTCGTATAAACAGAATAAGGAGTCTTGACATTTGACTGCAAGAAAAACAAATACTTTTTAAAGAGTGTAGAAAGAAAGACAGAAAGAAAGACAGAAAGAAAGAAAGAAAGACAGAAAGAAAGAAGACAGAAAAACAGAATAAAAAGTATTTATTACCATAATAGATCTGTAAGAGAATTACTGCGGTGTTTTGGTTGTTTTTTTTTTTTTTGGGGGGGGGGGTTCAAAAACAAGTTCAAATAATAATAATAATAATAATAATAATAATAATAATAATAATAATAATATGTTATCACTGAAGATCTCTGTAAATTAAGTCAAACAGAATACCTTTTGTATCCACTGGGTTTTTGATTCCAGGACACACAAACACATCGTGGATATCCAAAGCCATGGACGCCTAAGTCCCATTATATACAAAAGCATAGTAGAAATGGTGTCTCTTTTATAAAATGGCAAAATCAAGTTTTGCTTTTTTAATGGAGGGTGGGTTGGTCATGGGTGGTTGAAGTCATGGATGCAGAATTCATGCATTAAGAGGGGGACCATTATATTGTGTTGAGCATTATTCATTGCGGTTGTGCATCATTTTATAGCAGGTTTCCCATTTTACTCTGTCATTGCATCTAAGGGGACTTGAGCATCCCCAGATTTGGATATAATAAACAACAACAAAAACAATAGTAATAATAATGATATACTTATACCCCGATTTCTCTCACTACAAAGCTGCTTACAGTAAAGACAAATGCAATACAAATTAAAACCTAAAAATATATAAACACTAATGCAGAATTAAATATAAATGATATTAAAAATAAAAGAGTTAAAACCCTTAAAAACAAATTTAAAACATATTCAAAGCATTTTTAATTGCTACCTGCCACTCCTCATGGCTCGAGGCAGGACACAACACAGTTAAAACAGATCGCCATAAATAGATACATAGATACCTTCAAACACATAATCACAAAATACATATATTAAAATACTATATATACTAAAATATAAGCCTAGGTTTTCAGCCCTTTTTTAGGTTGAAAAAGTCCCCCTCAGCTTATACTCAAGTCAAAGTTATTTATTATTTTACTCTGTCATTATTTTTATTATTTTTCTCTATTATTATTATAGTTATTATTTTTTCTATTTATTATTATTATTATATTTATTATTTTACTCTATTTATTTTTATTATTTTACTCTATTTATTTTTATTACATTTATAATTTTACTCTTATTGTTATTATATTTATTATATTACTCTATTATTATTACATTTATTATTCAACTCTATTATTACATTATTACATTTCTATTATTTTACTCTATTATTAAATGTATTATTATGTTTCCATTATTTTACTCTATTATTATTTTTATTACATTTATTATTTTACTCTATTATTATTGGAAGGATACTCATGCACATTTACATTGAAGAAAGTTAGAATAAGAGTTTAATCAGAGCTGGACAATCTAATCTTAAATTACAGTTTTATGTAAATATTCAAAAATATGTAACCTCAATTAATGTAATGTTATTGGTATTTATTTTTCTTTTGAAATTTACCAGTAGCTGCTGCATTTCCCACCCTCAGCTTATACTCGAGTCAATACGTTTTCCTCGTTTTTTGTTTGTTTGTTTTTTGTGGTAAAATTAGGTGCCTCAGTTTATATTCAGGACAGCTTATAGTCAAGTATATACAGTAAATATATTGTACTTTATTGTACTATTTTAATCTGTAATGATGTTGCACTCTGTTGTACTTATATATTATTGTATTTGCATATATGTTGTATAAACCGACCTGAGTCCCTCGTTTGAGGTGAGAAGGCCGGTATAGAAAACTTCCAAATAAATAATAAATAAGGATTAAAATATATATGTATGAGGTGTCCTAGAATCAAACCCCAAAAGATACTAAGGGTCGGCTTTATAAGTAAGAACAAAGAGATGAAAAACACAGTAACCACAGGTTCTATATCCACAGATTCAACCAACCAAGGTTTAAAAATATCTGTGAAAAAAACAAACTTGGAGTTGTACGCCATTTTAGACAAAGAAATGAAATACATAGTTCTCTCCATAATTAATATCACTTTAAACTGTACCTTCATGATTGGAATAATTTTTTATTCGAAATGCTTCGTCGGGCAGTTTTTTTCTCAATTCTGACACATCCGCAGCATGTCTGATCTCTAGTTTGGTTGGCCTAGCAAAAGAAGAAATGGAAAAGGTAATTGATGGAAGGCATACCTAATGATTCCCAGGCCAATGATCCTTTTAATACATCACAATAAAAGCCCATGATATGGTTCAGGAGACAGCAAAGACTAGAGAAGACAATTATGCTGGGGAAAGTGGAAGGTAAAAGGAAGAGGGGCCGACCAAGGGCAAGATGGATGGATGGCATCCTTGAAGTGACTGGACTGACCTTGAAGGAACTGGGGGTGGTGACGGCCGACAGGGAGCTCTGGCGTGGGCTGGTCCATGAGGTCACGAAGAGTCGGAGACGACTGAACGAATGAACAACACCAACAATGGTTCAGATATGTGGATGACACTTTTCACCATTTGGAGCCATGGAGAAGAAGAACTCAACAGGTTCCTGGACCATCTCAACAGCATCCACCCAAACATCCAGTTCACCATGGAAAAAGAAAATGAAGGAAGACTGCCTTTTCTAGATGTCCTAGTCATCCGCAAACCAGATCAACAATTGGGTCACACCGTCTACAGAAAACCCACACACACAGATAGATATCTACATAAAAACTCCAACCATCACCTAAGTCAAAAAAGAAGCACCATTAAAGCCTTGGCAGACCGTGCAAAAAGAATCTGCAAACCCCACCTCCTCCGAGATGAATTAAACCACCTAAACTGGGCTTTACAGGCCAATGGAGACTCCACCTCAGACATCAGAAGAGCTGCAAGACCAAGAACAAGCCACAAGAGTCAAGACAAAGATCCCCCCAGAGGGAAAGTGTTCTTGCCAGACATCAAGGGAACCACTGACCGCAGAGGGAAGCTGATGAGGAAACACAACAAACAAACTATCTACAGACCCACCAAGAAAATCCAACTAATGCTCCGTTCAGCAAAGGACAAGAGGGATCCTCTCACTTCTGCAGGAGTCTGTCGTATATCATGCAGCTGTGGACAAGTCTCCATAGGGACCACCAAACGCAGCAGCATTGCCCAGACACGAATCAAGGAACATGAAAGGCAGTGCAGACTACTTCAACCAGAAAAGTCAGCCATAGCAGAACATCTGATGAACCAACCTGGACACAGCATATTATTTGAGAACACAGAAATGCTGGACCACTCCAACAATCACCATGTCAGGCTACACAGAGAAGCCATTGAAATCCACAAGCATGTGGACAATTTCAACAGAAAGAAGGAAACCATGAAAATGAACAAAATCTGGCTACCAGTATTAAAAAACTTCAAAATTACAACAGCAAACCAACAGAGAGGAAACAATCAGGGACAGCTAATCACCTCTCAACAAAAGATTCCCCCAGGCACTGCCAGGCCATCAAATGCTAATCAAGGTGGTCAGTTGAAACATTCACACCTAGCTCCAACAGACGAGAGTTCTTTGTCCCACCCTGGTCATTCCACAGATATATAAACCCAAATTTCCTCATTCCAACAGACCTCACAACCTCTGAGGATGTTTGCCATAGATGTAGGTGAAACGTCAGGAGAGAATGCCTCTAGAACATGGCCATACAGCCCGAAAAAACCTACAACAACCCATCACAATAAATATACATTTTGAAAATCTGAAAGTAACGAAGAAGGAAATCCTGCCAGAGGTAAGGAGCAATTCATGTAGTCTTGTGACATTAATACAAGATGAAAGGCAAGGCCATAAGCGGGGGGAAGGAAAAATAAATACTCTTATACTTACAGCTGTGCTGGGATAGAAAATCGACATGATGATCGGAGAGCCATGTCAGAGATTTGATGATCTTGAATGAAGAGCTGTCCTTTCCAGGCACAGTAGCCCGCTAAAACATTTTTCAACAAAGAGATGGGAAATATATATTGAATTATCAGGAGCAAACAGCAAAATAAAAGGAAAAAAAAGATCCAAGACAACTAAGTTACCTTCTGCCTTACGTTCAGCCCTGCAGACAGGAAAAGGGGAGAAGAAAAGAAAGAAAAGAATACTGTTAACAAACAAAGGAAAATAATGAAGTACATATTATTTATTTTGTAGAATTTATTTATTTTGTATCAAAAGCATTGCGTAAATTAGTATAAAACTGATAAAAACAGAAGGAGCACAGGTGGCTAAATATCTTTTGACCAAAAATGGGCAACAGCAATAGCATTATCTGTAGCCTCCAACAATTCTTCCTCTGTACGTGAGGCAGGGCATAGTGGACAAGCATACAGATGCAGAGTTGTAGAATGATTTAACGCGACTTACGAGCTCTTGCGGGTCAATGGAGCCATCTTCTGAAGCTCACTGGACTGAAGAATTATGTTAACTTAGATACAGTCCTGCCAAAGGTGTTCAACAGCTCCACAAGTGGAAAATTCATACATGGAATATCTAAAGGGGAACAATAAGAAAATAAATATATTTATTGAATATCTAAAGGGGAATATCTGCAGAGGCTACCATTAACATGATGTTCAGACCAGAATGGATCAAAGCAACTTTGTCCGCAAAGAACCGAGCAAATGCTTCACAGCAGGCTGCCGAGTTGTCAGAGTTCCCATCCTGAGAGGTGGGGTTTAATAGGCCTCTGACAACTCGGAACAGCTCCGCCGGACGGTTCCTCGCAGACTCAATATTGGCTGCCAGAAAGGATTTCTGTGCAGCTTTTACTGCTGCGGCATATGCTGTCAGCAGGGCATCTAGCCATGTTCAATTTGATTTGCTTGGATCCTAACGCCATACACCCTCTAGTCTCCTCTTCCTTTGCTTCATCACTGCCAACTCGTTGAATCAAGGGGTTGGTTTAGCTCAACTACTTGAGAGGGGACGTTCCGGCGCAATTGTGTTTATTGCTCTAGTCATCTCCCCATTCCAGCCCTATTGTTGCCATAGAAGACATGAAGTCTTGAGCTGCTCCACTGTGTGCATGAAACAAAGCATGTGTATACTGAACTTCCAGAAAGCAAAGGTATCAGAGATTCCAAACCTGGACACATAAAATAATTATATATATACTAAATTTCAAAATATCCCACATTACAGATGGAAGGAATCAAGCTCTCAAACATTATTTCATTTGGGAGGATGGCTATGGGCGCATCTACACTGTAAAATTAACACAGTTTTACGCCACTTGAACCGCAAGGGCTCCACTGCCATGAAATCATGGGATTTTTAGTTTGATGAGGCACCAGTATCCTTTGGTAGAGAAGGAAATAGACCAGGATTGGGCAAATTTAGGTCTGATGGATGTCTTGGACTCCAACTCCCACAATTCCTAAAAGCCTTTTCAGGGAAGGGCCTGAGGCTGTTAGGAATTGTGGGAGTTGGAGTCCAAAACACCTGCAGGGCCCAAGTTTGCCCATGCTTGCAATATTTATTTATTTATTTATTTATTTACGACATTTATATGCCGCCCTTCTCACCCCGAAGGGGACTCAGAGCGGCTTATAAGGTATATGGGTAAAGGTAGGTAGTCCCCTGACATTAAGTCCAGTCATGTCTGACTCTGGGGTGTGGTGCTCATCTCCATTTCTAAGCCTAAGAGCCAGCATTGTCCGTAGACACCTCCAAGGTCATGTGGCCAGCATGACTGCATGGAGCGCCGTATACATATTATCTATATACACACACACACACACACACACACACACACACACAATATATTGTATTATTAGCATAGTACAATATCAGTTTTAAATATTGCTATATTGTACTATACCAATTATATTGTAATACACCATGTCAAACTACAAGTCCCAGGAATCCATAACATTGAGCTATGACAGTTCAAATGGTATCAAACTGCATTAATTCTACAGTGCAGATGCACCTTAAATCACCTGTGTGTTAACAAAATGGCAGCGGAAACTTGTGGTTGTAGACAATGCACACATGTGTATTTCGCTTTTTCCCATATTATCAACCTGAAGGAGAAAGACAAAAGAATAACAATAAATCGTCATCATAAACTTTGTTTGTTACCCACCTCTCCTTACAGCTTGAGGCATAGTTAAAATGCACAGGCAAAACCAAAAACCATAAAATACATATGTTAAAAAACATAAAATGCCGATTATAGCACCAATACTAGCAAAATGTAGATCTAACATTCACATTAGGCCTGCCTGAGGAATAGGCTTTGAAATGGGTTTTGAATTTGGAAGGCTTGATTGGGACAAGGCAAGAAGATCTAGGTGAGACCTAAAGGAAGGCCCGACTCCATCTTGCCAATGTTTTCCATCCTCCATGCTTCTGGAATGATACCCAGTTTCCATGTGAACCAGACAAACACATCGATTCCAAGTTCTGAGGGATGGTGGAGACAGAGAAAAAGCAACCTGAGGGAAGAATGTCACTCCGAGAAACATTAAGAGGGGATAGGAATAAAATTAAAACACCATTAGGCCCCCAGGCTGGCATTCTGTGCCCTTGCTCCACCATTTTGTTCCTTCGCGTCTCCATTTTGTGCCTTTCTCCTTCATTTTGCCCCTTAGTCCTCCATTTTACCCCTCAGTCCACCATTTTGTCCCGTCTATTTGTGCTCCCGGTGCTCCCATTTGTGCCCTCAGTCCACCATTTTGAGCTCTGTCCATTTTACCCGTCAGTCTGCCATCTTGCCCTCAGTCCTCCATTTTGGCCACCCTCATGTCATCCCTTCTGTGCCCTTGGTCCTCCATTTAATGTTCTCAGTCCTCCATTTAATGTTCTCAGTCCTCCATTTTGCATCCTGATTCCCCCCATTTTGCCCCCAGTCCTCCAATTTTGCCCCCAGTCCTCCATTTTGTGCCCTCAGTCTGCCATTTTGCCCTCAGTCCTCCATTTTGGCCACCCTCTTGTCATCCCTTCTGTGCCCTCGGTCCTCCATTTTGCGCCCTTGGTCCTCCATTTAATGTTCTCAGTCCTCCATTTTGTGTTCCAAGGCCGCCATTTCATGCTCTCAGTCCTCCATTTTGCATCCTGAGTCCCCCCATTTTGCCCCCAGTCCTCCATTTTGTGCCCTCAGTCTGCCATTTTGCCCTCAGTCCTCCATTTTGACCACCCTCTTGTCATCCCTTCTGTGCCCTCGGTCCTCCATTTTGCGCCCTTGGTCCTCCATTTAATGCTCTCAGTCCTCCATTTTGTGTTCCAAGGCCGCCATTTCATGCTCTCAGTCCTCCATTTTGCATCCTGATTCCCCCCATTTTGCCCCCAGTCCTCCATTTTGTGCCCTCAGTCTGCCATTTTGCCCTCAGTCCTCCATTTTGGCCACCCTCTTGTCATCCCTTCTGTGCCCTCGGTCCTCCATTTTGCGCCCTTGGTCCTCCATTTAATGTTCTCAGTCCTCCATTTTGTGTTCCAAGGCCGCCATTTCATGCTCTCAGTCCTCCATTTTGCATCCTAATTCCTCCATTTTGCCCCTCGGACTTCCATAGTGGAGATGGAGAAAAAGCAACATGAGGGAGGAATGTCTAAAAATAAGCTACCATTATGCCTCCCAGGCTGCCATTTTGTGCCCTCGGTCTTTCATTTTGCCCCTCAGTTCTCCATTTTATCCTCTCAGTCAGCCATTTTGTCCCGTCTATTTTGTGCTCGCGATGCTCCCATTTGTGCCCTCAGTCCACCATTTTGAGCTCTGTCCATTTTACCCCTCAGTCTGCCATCTTGCCCAGTCCTCCATTTTGGCCACCCTCATGTCATCCCTTCTGTGCCCTTGGTCCTCCATTTAATGTTCTCAGTCCTCCATTTAATGTTCTCAGTCCTCCATTTTGCATCCTGATTCCCCCCATTTTGCCCCCAGTCCTCCATTTTGTGCCCTCAGTCCACCATTTTGTCCTCTGTCTATTTTTTTCTTTCCTTCCTTCCCTCCCTCCCTCTTTCGTTCTTTCTCTCCTTCCTTCCTTCTCTACCTTTCTTTCCTTCCTTCTCTCTTCTTCCTTCTCTCCCCTTCTTTCCTTTCCTTCTCTCCTTCCCTCCTTCTTTCTCTTCTCTCTCCTCCCCTTCTTTCTTCCTTCCTTTCCCTTCTTTCTTTCCTTCCCTCCTTCTCTCCTTCCTTCTCTACCCTTTTTCTTTCCTTCCTTCTCTCCTTCCTTCCTTCACTTTTTTATTTCCTTCTCTCTTTCCTTCCTTCTCTACCTTTCTTTCTTTCCTTCTCTCCTTCTTTCTCTGTCTCCCTCCTTCTCTCCTTCCTTCTCTACCCTTTTTTCTTTCCTTCTTTCTCTCCCCTCCTTCCTTCCCTCTTTCTCTTTTTATTTCCTTCTCTCTTTCCTTCCTTCTCTACCTTTCTTTCTTTCCTTCTCTCCTTCTTTCTCTGTCTCCCTCCTTCTCTCCTTCCTTCTCTACCCTTTTTTCTTTCCTTCTTTCTCTCCCCTCCTTCTTTCCTTTCTCTTTTTATTTCCTTCTCTCCTTTCTTCCTTCTCTACCTTTCTTTTTTCCTTCTCTCCTTCTTTCTGTCTCCCTCCTTCTCTCCTTCCTTCTCTACCCTTTTTTCTTTCCTTCTTTCTCTCCCCTCCTTCCTTCTCTACCTTTCTATCTTTCTCTCCCTCCCTCCTTCTCTCTTTCCTTCTCTATCCTTTTTTATTTCCTTCTTTCTTTCCCCTCCTTCTCTCCTTCCTTTCCCCTTTCTGTGTATTGTGTGTGTGTGTGTTTGCGTATATATGTGGTTTTGCGCATGCATTGTAATGTAATTTTTGTGGGTTTTTAAGTCTCTTCTACTGTGTTTTTCAGTGTTTCTATGAGTGATGGTCACTTGTTGGCCTGAGAGGTGTATTGTGTCCAAATTTGGTGTCAATTCGTCCAGTGGTTTTTGAGTTATGTTAATCCCACATACGAACATTGCATTTTTATTTATATAGATAGTCATTTGTTGGCCTGGTGGGTGGACTGTGTCCAAATTTGGTGTCAATTCGTCCAGTGGTTTTGGAGTTATGTTAATCCCACAAACGAACATTACATTTTTATTTATATAGATGTGCACACATCGCTGTGTAGTAAACCGCCATCCCTTACAGAAAACCGCAAATTCAAGTTTTGCTTTTGAGATTTTGGATGGTTGAATTTGTAGATGCAGAACTGAGAGTGTTTATTTAGCCTTGTTGTTTGGCTACGACATTAATACACTCCAAAATCCAGAGTTGACCTCATTCTGGCATGTATTTACTATACAGATTAATTTACTGTATCTATCTGCTGCAGCATTAACACTGTATGTTCTTGTACAGACAACAAAAGGCAAATCCGGTTCAAAGCAAACGGCAGCGTTCAAAGTCCCGGCCACAACTGGCAACCAATGCAAAACGAAACTAAAAGCGGTTGCGAAGAAGTCAAGTGGATTCGCCTCGAAAGAGAAACCAAAATGTAAAGTGTCGATATGTGAAAAAGCTGAATGGATTCATAGAAAGTGTTGATGTTTCCTGTTTTGTTACACAACTGTTTGTCCATAATTGCTTGCTTTCAAAGAGTTGCATTGCATTCACAGCAAGGAAAATATTGATTCATTAGCTGTCCCCTGCCATGCATTGCTGTGGCCTAGTCTGTATATGCATATGTGTTTTGTATGTATATATATTTGTGTATATTTGTGGTGGGTGTCTCTGGTTGTAGGTTAACTACAACTCCCAAAACTCAAAGCCAATCTCTCCCAAACCCCTCCAGTAATCTAATTTGGGTGTATTGAGTATGCGTGCCAAGTGTGGTCCAGATCCATCGGTTTTTGGGTTTACGGTGTTCTCTGGGTGTAGGTGAACTACAACTCTTATAAATCCACCCAAAGACCTCCAGTATTTTTTGTTGGTCATGACGATTCTGTGTGCTAAGTTAGTTGCAAGTCCATCGTTGGTGTGGTTCAGGGTGCAGGTTAACTATAAATTCCAGTACCTACAACTCCTATAAATCAAGATGAATTCCTCCCAAACCTCTCCAGTAGTTTGCCTCTGTCATGGGATTCTGTGTGCCAAATGTAGTCGAGGTCCAATGTCGGTGGAGGTCACAGTGCTCTGTCTTGATGCAGGGTGAACCACAACTTCTATCAAGTTGAGTCAGGCCCCCAAACCTCTCCAGTATGTGCAGTTGCTGACCAATTCCTCTGTGTTTGCTGTGTTCCATAGGAAAGGGTTATGGGAGAGGCTGTGAGCAGGGTCATGCAAATTCCACCAATGGAGAGGAAAAAAACACTGGGATGTCTGTGGTAGAGGAAACACATAAAATCTAGGATGAAATGGTCCCCATATGTACTTCGTCTTGGCCTCTACTATCCTTCCCTCCAATGAGCAGTCGGGCTTTATTTATTGAAGTATGGACTGGTTGGATCTTCTCACTGTCCAAGGCACTCTCAGAACTTTCCTCCAACACCATAGTTCAAAAGCATCTCTTCCTTCGCTCAGCCTTCCCTATGGTCCAGCTCTCACATCCGTAGGTTTTATTTATTTGTCGTTTCAGTAACAGAACAGAAAAAAGCAAACAAACAGACAGAATACAAAATTTGTGAGTTTGGTAGTTGATTAAATGTCCTTTGACCAGTATCTGGCCACTTGGAGTGCTTCTGGTGTTGCTGCAAGAAGGTCCTCCATTGTGCATGTGGCAGGGCTCAGGTTGCATTGCAGCAGGTGGTCAGTGGTTTGCTCCTCTCCACACTCGCATGTCGTGGATTCCACTTTGTAGCCCTATTTCTTGAGGTTGGCTCTGCATCTCGTGGTGCCAGAGCGCAGTCTGTTCAGCGCCTTCCAAGTCGCCCAGTCCTCTGTGTGCCCAGGGGGGAGTCTCTCATTTGGTATCAGCCATTGGTTGAGGTTCTGGGTTTGAGCCTGCCACTTTTGGACTCTCGCTTGCTGAGGTGCTCCAGCGAGTGTCTCTGTAGATCTTAGAAAACTATTTCTAGATTTAAGTCGTTGACGTGCTGGCTGATACCCAAACAGGGGATGAGCTGGAGATGTCTCTGCCTTGGTCCTTTCACTATTGGCTGCTACTTCCCGGTGGATGTCAGGTGGTGCAATACCGGCTAAGCAGTGTAATTTCTCCAGTGGTGTAGGGTGACTACGGGGAATACCATTGCTTTGACTATGCAGATCTTCTTTGTCAGTGTGATGTCTCTTCACAATTTTATCAAGATTGGTCCTTACTCTCCTCCCAAGAAGTAGGCATCTTCTGATTTCCTGGCTGCAGTCTGCGTCTGCAGTAATCTTTGCACCTAGAAATACAAAGTCTGTCATAGCCTCCACATTTTCTCCCTCTATTTGCCAGTCTGGTTGCCATAATCAGTCTGGTTGCCACAATCTTGGTTTTTATGATGTTTAGCTGCAACCCAGTTTTTTGCCCTTTTTCCTTTCACCTTGATTAGAAGGCTCCTCGGCTCCTCCTCACTTTCGGCCATCAAAGTGGTGTCATCTGCATATCTAAGGTTGTTAATGCAAAAAAAACAAAACTGTACAAAGCCTTATTGTCGTGGGAATCTCCATGTCAAGTTGTTATTGAACTGCATCGTCAAGTCATTCCATGATGTTCCAGAAATACGCACAAATCGGGACTGAATGCAAATGCCTTCCATGTTATATGTTCCTATATTTGCTAGTCTGCTATTTCCCATGGAGTTTCCATTTGCAGTATCTCTTCAGCGAAGACCCACTAATGTTGTTGTTGTTCATTCATTCTGTCGTACGTGACCTCATGGACCAGCCCACACCAGAGCTCCCTGTCGGCCGTCACCTCCCCCAGCTCCTTGAGAGTCAAGCCAGTCACTTCAAGGATGCCCTGCTAATATTTTCAATTAATCTCACCAACTTTTTAAAAAAGTAATTGAAACTCAGTTGCCAGTGCAAAAACAGAAATGATATAGGGAGCTGTGCTACTACAAACAGAATCCGGGCTGCATATTGGGCCCACATACGGAACAAAGAGGCACATAACAAAGCAAGTTTTCAGTGCAATTCTCCACTTCCGAATATGCTATTTACTTTCAGATTCATGTTTTTAAAGCACAACCTCCAGAACAGCCTTTGTGCTTCTTCCACAGTTCTGGGAAGTGGAAAGTGAAACTGATTTAAAATAGAAATAGAGAGTGAAAGTATTCTGCTGCACAGATGCACCCAAGGAACAACCGAAACAACACCAGCAAGAAATGAAGGTAAGAAATTGCATTTTAAAGTGACTATATGCTCATTAAAAAAAAATTCAAATGCATGGCTTTGTAAACAAATTCATAATTGCTGCTGCAAATCTGCAGTGCAAAAATGGACCCTTGTGCAGATTCTGATCTGACTCCTTGAGAGGAAAGCTGCTTTGTCTTCTTGTGCTTTATGCAAAACTATTACATAAATGTACCAAGCGGTTGGAGAGACAGCTTTTCATGCTATCGAAATGACCCGCTCAAATCTAAAAATAGAAGTCAGTAAAGCAACACGAATTGTAATTCACGTTGTGTTACGGACTTCTATTTTTTAGATTCAAGTGAGTCATTATTACAGGATTTATTATTAGAGGATTGGGCCTAAATGCATAAATTGCTGGGCATGTTAATATTTAGAGGTATCTGGCCCATTTATCTGTATCTCCAGTACTAAAACCGTCAGCTAGCAAGTGCCTCTGCTAGTTATCTGATTCTTTTGTTCCAAAACTAACAACAGTTCTGCCTAGTTGCATAGTGTAGCATTAATGGAATGGGGCTGAACAGCATGAGTTAAACCCCAAAGACACCCCCTTTTTAACATCTATATAAATAAAAATGTAATTTTCGTTTGTTATCCTCACTACCTCTGAGGATGCTTGTCATAGATGCAGGCGAAACGTCAGAAGAGAATGCCTCTAGACCACAGCCATATAGCCCGAAAAAACCTATAACAACCCAGTTCGTTTGTTATTGTTATTATTATTAAGCAGAGAGTGAATGTCCATCTGTCAGGAGTGCTTTGATTGTGGGTCAGGATTGGATGGACCTTGGAGGTCCCTTCCTACCCTTGAATTCTATTACTATTATTACTATTGTTATTATTGTTAAGCAGCGAGTGAATGTCCATCTGTCAGGAGTGCTTTGATTGTGGGGCAGGATTAGATGGACCTTAGAGGTCCCTTCCTACCCTAGAATCCTATTACTATTATTACTATTGTTATTATTATTAAGCAGAGAGTGAATGTCCATCTGTCAGGAGTGCTTTGATTGTGGGGCAGGATTGGATGGACTTTGGAGGTCTCTTCCTACACTAGGATTCGATTATTACTAATACTATTATTGCTGTTGTTATTATTATTAAGCAGACTTTCTCATTACTTTATTTTCCATAACACCAAACTGTGCCACCTCTCAGGCCAACAAGTGACCATCACTCATAAAAACACTGAAAAACACAGAAGAAACTTAAAAAGCCAATTTTTTTTAAAAAATCCATTACAACGCATGCGCAAAACCACATATATACACAAATATATACACACACAATACACATATACACAGACTGGGCCACAGCAACGCATGGCAGGGGCAGCTAGTCTATATAAATAACAATGTAATGTTCGTTTGTGGGATTAACATAACTCAAAAACCACTGGATGAATTGACACCAAATTTGGACACAAGACACCTAACACTCCAACAAGTGACCATCACTCATAAAAACACTGAAAAACACAGTGGAAGGGGCTTAATGGCCAAAAAATAAACAGTACATTACAATGCATGTGCAAATTTATTTATTTATTATGAGTTTTTATATACCGGCCTTCTCCACCTCCTAAGAGGGACTCCACCTCCTAAGAGGGACTCAAATCCACATATATAGATGCAAACACACATATACACACACATATATATACATACAAAACACATAAACACAGACTGGGCCAGAGCAACATCTGGCAGGGGATGGCTAGTTATATAATAAAAAAAGTCATTTTCTAGTTCACATGGATGCACACTTCAAGGTTGAGCTTTCCAAACCATGTGTCACAGTTTTTTTAGGGTGTCAGGCTGCAGTGTGCAAGTGCGTTGCGTGAACGTAACGAGAAACTTCTGAGCCTATTCGAAACAATCAATAAATCATATATATTTAAATATATAAATAAAACGTTTCCATGAGATATGTTGTGTGCTTGCCGATGTTTCTCTTTGTTACAATTGAATAATAATAATAATAATAATAATAATAATAATAATAATAATAATAATAATCTTTATACCCCGCCACCATCTCCCCGATGGGGACTTGGAGCGGCTTACATGAGGCCAAGCCCAAATAACAATTATAATAAAGAAAAAACCGAAACACAAACCGAAAATGCGAACAATAACAAATAACATCATATTAACATAAAACATATGCATACATAACAATATAAAAATTACAATAGGCACAAGTATGTGTACATATATCTTATAAGGAGTTGGTTTAAGCTCTAGTTTGCTGTGTTGCAAAATGTTGCATATCTAAAAAGTGTGTCGTTAGCATGAAATGTTTGAAAAGCTCTGCTTTAAGAAAACTCACAAACCAGAAAGGCTTTGAGAAGAGCAGATTCCAAGTTTATGGACAACTGACCCCGAACATAAACCAGAAAGGCATACGAAAGCCATTTCCTAATCTTATGAGTACTTGGTTTGGGTCTTGCTTATCTTTGAGACCATATCTCCCTCTATGAACCAGCATGGGCACTAAGATGTGCTGGGGAGGCCCTTCTCTTGCTCCCACTTCCATCACAAGCACAGTTGGTGGGGACGAAAGAGAGGGCCTTCTGGCCCCCAGGGAGATTAGATTAGCCCCCACCCTGTCCACCTTCCAGGAAGACCTGAAGACTTGGATGTTCCAATGTGCCTTTGAATAATAGTTAGCTACTGACCAAGTCCGCCTAGTCCTAATCCTTTGTTTGGATCTCCACCACTTTATTCCCAGCCCGGCCCTACAGTTTTATGTTTGCACAAGCACTTGTCCTGCCCAACTAGTCTCAAATCTGCACATGCCCACTTTTCCAGCTATTGGTGGTTTGTTGTGTGTTTTGTGTTTTATAATGTTTAATATTTTATTGGTTTTACTGTTTTTAATATAGTTGTCTGTTATATGTTTTTATTTATTTATTATTTATTTACTATAGTTATATATCACCCCTCTCAGCCCAGAGGCATCTCGGAGCGGTTCACAAATTGGCAACAATCTGATGCCTAAACAATAAAAAACAATCAAGAAATTCTGTTAAAAACAATAGCATATGATATAAATATATATATAAAAACCGTACAAAACCTTAAAACATTATCATGAGCGTCTTCATGTCAAATTGTTATTCCATTGCGTTATCAAGTAGTTCCATAATTCCGTTTAGCTATGCCGTATTTGGGAAGACCTGCTCAAAAAACCAGGTTTTCACCTTTTTTTTTGAAAAGTCAGGAGGAAGGGAGCCGATCTTATATCTCTAGGCAAGGCGTTCCACAGTCGAGGGGCCACCACTGAGAAGGCCCTGTCTCTTGTCCCCACCAGACGCATCTGCGAAGAAGGAGGGAGCGAGAGCAGAGCCTCCCCAGAAGATCTTAACGTCCTAGATCATTCATAAGGAGAGATACGTTCGGATAGATAAGTTGGACCGAAACCATGTAGGGCTTTATAGGCTAAAGCCAGCACTTTGAATTGTGCCCGGAAGCAAACAGGCAGCCAGTTGAGCTGGGGCGACAGAGGAGTTGTGTGCTCCCTGAGCGCCGCTCCTGTTAGCAACCTGGCTGCCGCTCGTTGGACCATTTGCAGTGTAGTCTTCTTTTCTGTTCCTGCTGCCTCCTGACTTCAAGGTCTTTTCCACTTACTCTTTTCTTCTCAATTATTTATTTATCCTATCAGGAGTAAACCAATGTATTTGAGAAAACACAAAGTTTTAAAAACTTGACATTCTATTAAATATCCTTTAACCAGTAGCTGGCCACTTGGAGTGCCTCTGGTGTTGCTATAAGAAGGTCCTCCATTGAGCATGTGGCAGGGCTCAGACTGCATTGTAATAGGTGGTCTGTAGTTTGCTCCTCTCTACACTTGCATGTCATGGCCCCAATTCTTAAGGTTGGCTCTGCATCTTGTGGTGCCAGAGTGCAGTTTATTCAGCACCTTCCAAGATGCGCAGTCTTCTGTGTGCCCAGAAGGGAGTCTCTCATTTGGTATCAGCCATGGCTTGAGGTGCTGGGTTTTAGCCTGCCACTTCTGGACTCTTGCTTGCTGACGTGTTCCCGCGAGTACCTCTGTAGATCTTAGAAAACTATTTCTTGATTTAAGGCATTGGTGTGCTGGCTGATATCCGAACAGAGGATGGGCCAGAGATGTTCTCTTCTCATGATATGGCCAAAGTGCCACAGCCTCAGTTTAGTCCTCTTGGCATCTGGGGAAGAGTTCAAGTCTGATTTGCTCTTGGGTTTGTCCTTTTAGCAGCTCATATCTGCAGGACCTTTCTCCAGGACTACAGTTCACATGAGCTGATTTTCTTCTTACCCACTTTCTTCACTGTCCAACTCTCACAACAATATGCAGAGATGGGAAATAAAGATGGTATGGACAATTTGAACCTCAGTATTGAATTATGTATCTTGACAGTTCAAGATCTTGCCTAGTTCCTTCATAGCTGCCTTTCCAAGTCCTCCTCTTTTTCTGTTTTCTTGACTGCTGACTCCACTCTGATTAATGATTGAGCCAAGGTCTGAAAAACCTTAAAATATTTCAGTGTTGCCGTCGTCTTTAAAACTTGACCATGAAACACACTGAGTGACCTTAGCAAACCTCTTCTGAACAAATCTCGCCAAGAAAGCCCTGTTGACTTTTGGGTCAACATAGGTTGGAAATGTCTTGAAGGCACAACAACAGCAGCAGGAGCAAACAAATCATCGGTGGTCATTATTTTAGTTAATGTTCAACTATAAGGCCTGCCTTTGCACTTTCTTCACTAATCTCTCTAGCAGCATAGTGTCATCTGCCTATCTTAGATAGATCATAGATGTTCCTTCCCCAAACTTTCTCTGAGTGCAGTCTTTTTAAAGTGTAATTCATATTGTTTTCCTATCTAAAAAATGCTGCTAAAACCCTAAATAGCATTGCATGTCTCTGTAGGCCAGTTTCCCCCAGTCAAGTGCACTGGAGATCTCTTGGAGAACTCCCATGTTCCACTGCTTACACAAAATGCACTGAAGAGATGGTGAAGTCGTAATGCCACGTATCTGGAGTCTACCAGGTTGGAGAAGAGAGCAAGTCTAGACAATCTAAAGCACAACGGGGCTACTAATGTGGCATGAGATAAGACAATGTCTGTTCCTGTTCACCAAGTCACGTTATCAACTGATGGCAACCACATGAATTTCATGGGGTTTTCTTGGGTAAACCATTTTCTGAAGTGGTTTCGCCAGTTCCTTCCTCTTGCTTAGCATGCTATAAACCTGAACAGACAACAGCAGTTTCTTCAGAGCCATTACTGGAGAACAGAAAGAATGTGGATCATGACTTCTCATGACAAGAATTTGCATTGATACCCATGGAATCTACTCCCATTTGTGCACATTTACCACCGTAATCTTTATGATTTCAGAAGCCTGAAATGCAAATCCTTTCAGTTTAAGTGTCACAAGACTAAAGCAACCCCTGAAACTACAGCAGGTGCAGCAGACCTCCCAAAAAAGTGGAAAAACCACAAAAAAAAAACAACAACTATATTTTGCCCAAGGAATATCTGGGAATATCTAGATCAGTGGTCCTCAACCCAGATGTTTTATTTATTTATTTAAAACATTTATATTCCACCCTTCTCACCACGAAGGGAACTCAAATCCAATTGGCCCTGTCATCTTTCCCACTGCCGCTTCATTGCCCTGTCCTGAAAGCTTGGTCTCACAGCCAAGTTTTTACCATCCTTCTAAAGGAGAGGAGTGAGGGGGCCGACCTGATCTCACCAGGAAGGGAGTTCCATACCCGGGGGGCAATCACCGAGAAGGCCCTGTCTCTCGTCCCCACCAATCATGCCTGTGACAATGGCGGGACGGAAAGCAGAGCCTCCCCGGAGGATCTTAATCTCCATGATGGTTCATAGGGGGAGATGCGTTCGGACAGGTAATTTGGGCCGGGGCTGTTTAGGGCTTTCTAGGCCAAAGCCAGCACTTTGAATTGTGCCCAGTAGCAAACTGGCAGCCAGTGGAGCTGGCATAACATGGGAGTAGTATGCTCCCTGTATGCTGCCCCAGTTATTAACCTGGCTGCCTCTCCTTGGACTATTTGAAGCTTCCGAGCAGTCTTCAAAGGCAACCCCACGTAGAGTGCATTGCAGTAGTCTATCCTAGATGTAACGAGAGCGTGGACCGCCGTGGCCAAGTCTGACTTCCCAAGATACGGGCGCAGTTGGCGCACAAGTTTTGGCCTTCAACTCACAGAAATCCTAGCAGTTGGTAAACTGGGAGTTGTAGGCCAAAACACCTGGGGACCCACAGGTTGAGAACCACTGATCTAGATCCTCCAGCACAACTCTGGCCCCATCTAAAAAACCTGGATGTTCGAACAGGCATTTGGTTAATCGGTGCAATGAATGTGATGATTAGAGGAATGGCAATATGGACGACGAAACTGGATCACGATTTTAGTCATGAGATGCATTGGGTTGTTATTGTTGTGTCAAGATTGTGTATTATGCTTTTATGGTTTTAAATTGTATATTGTTGACTGTTGTACCTTTGTTGTAAACCGTGTTGAGTCGCCTGTTAGGCTGAGAAACTGCGGTATACAAGTAAAGTAAAGTAAAGTAAATAAATAAATAAATAAATCTACATTGCCATATAATCCAGTTTCTGAATCTAAATTAACTGGATTATATGGCAGTGTAGATCCAGCCTCTATAATCACCTTCTGGCAAAAGTTGACCACATAACCACATTGGAGTACCTAGAGCTACCTAAGTCCTCCAGCATGACTGTATGGTCAACTTGTGGTGGTCCCTTGGCTGTGGAACTCCCTGCCTAGGGATATTAGATTGGCCTCCTCCCTCCTGACCTTTCAGGAAAACAACTGAAAACTTGGCTCTTCGAGCAAGCTTTTGGAGCCTCAACAAAATCAGACAAACTCAAATTGGAAAACGACTGATGGAACGGACAAGGACTGAACATGAAGACACAGTTTTCAAATTTTTATTGTTCATTGTTTTTATGCTTTTAGATACATTGTGATGTGATTTTTTTTCCCTACTTTTGTTGATATTTGTATTTTTTATATATATGGCATCGAATTGTACCGACTGTTCAGCGCCCTGATTCGCCTTCCGACTGATATGGGCAAGGTAGAAATAGCGTAAACAAACGAACAAATAAATAAATTTTGCAAGTAGCACTGGAGATTGTAGAGATTCCTGGTGAGAACATTTTCACCAAATCTGCAAAACTTAATAGTAAATACTACTGTAATGTACTTTCAAATGAGTGTCCATCACCACATACAAAGTTAGCACAATTACTTACAGAAAACAAGACCATTATTAGAAAGAAAACAACAGCAACGACTTCTAATTTTCAACAAATTTAAATATGCTTTTTGGTGAAATGGGACTGTAACTCTTTGAAAACAGGGAGGAACCCCTGCTCCAAAATCTCTCCTGGACAGATACTAGCTTTCCACGAACTCGTTAGACAAGTTTTCATGCCCAATATTGTTTTTTTCAAGAGACGTAGCTGGAAGGGCTGCCACGTTGCTGCTCAAATGCAAGAAATGTCACCTAGCATACGGCAGATGTGGATAAATGGAACCACAGGTACAAGAGTTGTACCAAAACTCCATTCTTGAAGCATCTCTATAAGCTTCTGGTCCATTTCAGGTCACAATTGAAGGACTACAATTTTCTTTAATTTAGAGATTATAAAGCACAATGCAATTTAAGTGTAGACAATCTGAAAGCTGGTATCTCCCCATATAAGGACATTCACATCTTATAATTTTTCTCTATATATAAATAAAAATGGTATCCTTGAAGTAACTGGATTGATCTTGAAGGAGCTGGGGGTGGTGACGGCCGACAGGGAGCTCTGGCGTGGACTGGTCCATGAAGTCACGAAGAGTCGGAAATGACTGAACGAATGAACAACAACAACAACGTTCGTTTGTGGGATTAACATAACTCAAAAACCACTGGACGAATTGACACCAAATTTGCACACAATGCGCCTAACAACAATGTCCTTCACTAAAAAAAAAACTGATTTTGTCATTTGGGAGTTGTAGTTGCTGGGATTTATAGTTCACCTACAATCAAAGAGCATTCTGAACTCCACCAACGATGGAATTGAACCAAACTTGGCACACAGGACTTCCAAGACCAACAGAAAGCAGTAGAAAGGTTTGGAGGGCATTGACCTTGAGATTGGGAGTTGTAGTTCATCTACACCCAGAGAGCACTGTGGACTCAAACAATTATGGATCTGGACCAAACTTGGCACAAATACTCCATTTGTTCAAATGTGAACACTGGAGTAGAGTTTGTGGGGAAAATAGACCTTGACATTTGGGAGTTGTAGTTGCTGGGATTATAGTTCACCTACAATCAAAGAGCATTCTGAACTCCACCAATGATGGAATTGAACCAAAATTGGCACACAGGACTCCCATGACCAACAGAAAACTGTAGAAGGGTTTGGTGGGCATTGACCTTGAGTTTGGGAGTTGTAGTTCACCTCCATCCAGAGAGCACTTTGGACTCAAACAATGATGGATCTGGACCAAACTTGGCACAAATATTCCATATGCCCAAATATGAACACAGATGGAGTTTGGGGGAAACAGACCTTGACATTTGGGAGTTGTAGTTACTGGGATTTACAGTTCACCTACAATCAAAGAGCATTCTGAACCCCACCAATGACAGAATTGGGGCAAACTTCCCACACAGAACCCCCATTACCAACAGAAAATACTTAAGGCCATTGAGTTCAACTCTCTTCACCAGGGCAAGAAAACATAATCAAAGAGCCATCCAGCCATAGATATAAATATATATGGCTCTCACACATAGATTTGAAAGGGACCCTAAAGAAGGACAATGATATGTTGCATGTTCCAGAGTAGGCAAACCAGACACTCTCCACATCAACACTGACAAAGAAACAGCAAGAAATACTGTTTATCCACAAGCATAAAGAAATTACATATATTAGAAACTTTCTCATTACTTTATTTTGCAGTTCAGCAGACTGGGCCATAGCAACGCCTGGCAGGGGACGGCTAGTTAGAAAATAAAAACATTCTAATACATTTGCGGAGATGCCAATTTGCAAGATTTGCCTTCGGTTACAAACATTTGTTCTCTCCAAGGACTGAAGCTTGGGACACAAGCAATCCAAACTGGAGCCATTTGCAAGAAAACATATTCCATGGAGTGCCCTCCTCCCATATTATAAAACGCTCCCTATACTCATCCCTGATCCAAACTAAAGGACATCACAATAAACCATAGCTTATCCTGACATGAAGAATCATAGAATCAAAGAGTTGGAAGAGACCTCATGGGCCATCCAGTCCAACCCCATTCTGCCAAGAAGCAGGAATATTGCATTCAAATCACCCCTGACAGATGGCCATCCAGCCTCTGTTTAAAAGCTTCCAAAGAAGGAGCCTCCACCACACTCCGGGGCAGAGAGTTCCACTGCTGAATGGCTCTCACAGTCAGGAAGTTCTTCCTCATGTTCAGGTGGAATCTCCTCTCTTGTAGTTTGAAGCCATTGTTTTGCGTCCTAGTCTCCAGGGAAGCAGAAAACAAGCTTGCTCCCTCCTCTTCCCTGTGGCTTCCTCTCACATATTTATACATGGCTATCATATCTCCTCTCAGCCTTCTCTTCTTCAGGCTAAACATGCCCAGCTCCTTAAGCCGCTCCTCATAGGGCTTGTTCTCCAGACCCTTGATCATTTTAGTCCCTCCTCTGGACACATTCCAGCTTGTCAATATCTCTCTTGAATTGTGGTGCCCAGAATTGGACACAATATTCCAGGTGTGGTCTAACCAAGGAGAAATAGAGGGGTAGCATTACTTCCCTAGATCTAGACACTAGATCCCATTGGCTTTTTTGCCGCCACATCACATCGTTGGCTCATGTTTAACTTGTTGTCTACAAGTTAAATCAAGGTTCCCACACATTCACCGTTCCATTCACCATGACAAGGACTTTAGAATGGAACACTTTCACTTTTGATTAATCCTCTCTACTTCTGCCGGATAATGCAAAAAGGCATGATTAATCTTAAGTACAATTCGAACAAAGGAAGTCAATTTCAAACCTTGCGTCAACAAACCATACTTACAGAACTGAGACAGAAAAACCAAATAGAGAAGTCAACACTTCAAAGCCAGTGTACGCCGCAACAGAAATAGGAAAGGAAATATAATTTCACTTCCACAACAATAAATAGAGTGGACACTCCATTTTGACAATGATTAAGAATACACAAACATTTCAAGTCACACTCTCTCAGCCTCAGAAGGAGGCAATGGCAAACCTACTCTCAATTCTTGCCCAGAGTTGACTCACAATCTTATTTTATGCATGTTGACTACTCACTAGTTCCATTATCTCCAATGGAATGTATGATTCTGGATATGTTTAGCAATGCAACAGTGATCTTTCTGGCAGGATGACCACCCTCCTTGCACAAAACAATTAAGCCAATTAGCGACCAGTTGATACACATCCTCCTTTGCAAAAAGTGATACTGCAAATGGAGGTTTGGTCTAAATCTGCGAGACAAAGGGGCTTAACAGTGAAAGCACTGTGATTCAAATCCCCGTCATTATAATTCAGCCCAGTTCTACCACCCTTTGAAAGAAGTTGGTTGGAGGAGCAGAGAAAAGAAAATACAAATAACATCAAGACATACAGATAAAAGAAAAGAAAATAAACTCTTAATATCTGCTGAAGTTTGGTCCAAATATTTACATATGCAAAGTCAGCCTTCCAATATTCTCTCCTTCATTCTATGTTTTTTTTATTTCCTTTCTTTCTTGTTTCTCTCCTTCCTTCCTCTCACTTTTCCTTCTAACTTTCTCTTTTCTTTCTTTCTAGTTTCTCTTCCAGGTTTTTCTCCTTTCCTTCTTTAGTTTCCTTCCCTCCCTCCCTCCTTCCTTTCCCTCCTGTTTCCTTTCTTTCAACATTCTCTCCTTCCTTCTTTCTTGACAGTTTCTCTCCTTCCTAACTTTTCTTTTTCCTTCCTCTTTCCAACTTTCTCTCCTTCCTTCTAAGTTTCCTCTCCTTCTTTCCTTCCATCTCTCTCCT
The DNA here is from genome assembly GCF_025583915.1 of Anolis sagrei ordinatus. Lineage (NCBI taxonomy): Eukaryota > Metazoa > Chordata > Lepidosauria > Squamata > Anolidae > Anolis > Anolis sagrei. Next base: position 6,175,153 of record NW_026847549.1, on the reverse strand, counting down.
TACTTTCTTTCTAGTTTCTCTTCCTTCCAGGTGTTTCTCATTTCCTTCTTTAGTTTCTTTCCCTCCCTCCCTCCTTCCCCTCCTGTTTCATTTCCTTTCTCTCCTTCCTTCCTTCTTTCTCTCCTTCCTTCTTTCTTGACAGTTTCTCTCCTTCTCTTCCTAGTTTTTCTTTTTCCTTCCTTTTTCCAACTTTCTCTTCTTCCCTCTAAGTTTCCTCTCCTTCTTTCCTTTCTAGTTTCCTTTCTTTCCTTCCAATGTTGTCTTTCCAAGTTTCCCTCCTTTCCTTCCTAGTTTATCTCCTTCTTTTCTTACTTCTCCTTTCTTCTAACCTTCCTTCTTTCAAGTTTCCTCCCTCCCTCCATCTCTTTCCTTACTTTCTTAGTTCTCCCCCTCATTCTTGCCAGTTTATCTCCTTCTTTCCTTCTTGGTTTTTCTCTTCTTCCTTCCTCTTCTTTTTCCTTCCTTACAGCTTTCTGTCTTTCTAAGTTTCCTTCTTTCTTTCTTGTCTAGTTTCTCTCCTTCCTTCTTTCCTAGTTTCTCTCCTTCCTTTCTCATGTTTCTTCCTAGTTTGTCTTCCTTTATAACTACTTTCCTTATTTCTCTCCTTCAGTCTCTTTCCTTTGTAGTTTCTCTTCCTTCCTCCCTTTCCCTCCTTTGTTTCTTCTTCCTATTTTGTCTCCTTCCTCCCAAGTTTCCTCCCTCCCTCCTCCCTTTCTTTCCTCCCTCCCTTGTTTCTCCCTTCCTTCTCCTTTCTCGTGTTGTTCCTAGTTCGTTTCCTTTCTTCTTTATTTCTCTCCTTTTCTAGTTTCTCTCCTTCCTTCCTTGTTTCTCCTTCCTACTTTCCCCCCTTTGTTTTTTCTTTCTTCCCTTCCTGGTTTGTGTCCTTCCTTCCAAGTTTCCTTCCTTCCTACTTTCCCTCCTCCCTTTTCCCTCTTTCCCTCCTTGTTTCTCTCTCCCTTCCTTTCTTCTCTTTCCTTCCTTCCTCATGTTTTTTCCTAGTTTATCTCCTCCCTTGTTCCTTCCTACCTACCTTCCTTATTTCTCTCCTCCCTTTTCAGTTTCTCTCCTTCCTTCCTCCCCTTTTCTCCTTTGTTTCTTCTTCCCTCTTTCCTTCCTAGTTTGTCTCCTTACTTCCAAGTTTCCTTCCTTCTTTCTTTCCTTCTCATATTTCTTCCTAGTTTGTCTCCTTCCTCCCTTCCTAGGTTGTCTCTTTCCTTCCTCCCTCCCTTTCCTGTTTCCCCTTCCGTTCCTTCCTTTTTCCTTCCTTCCTCTCCCTCTTTCCTTCCTCCCTTCCTAGGTTGTCTCTTTCTCCCTCCCTTTTCCTTTCCCTCCTTTCCTTCCTTGTTTTCTCCCTTCCTTCCTCCTCCTCTTTCCTTCCTCCCTCCTAGATTGTCTCTTTCCTTCCTCTTTTTCCCTCCTTCCTTTCTTTCCTCCCTTCCTTTCCTTTTCCCCTTCTTTCCTTCCTCCTCTTTCCTTCCTAGGTTGTCTCTTTCCTTCCTCCCTTTCCTGTTCCTTCCTTTCCTTCCTTGTTTCTCCCTTCTTTCCTTCCTTCCTTCCTTCCTCTCCCACTTTCCTTCCTCCCTTCCTAGGTTGTCTCTTTCCTTCCTCTTTTCCCCTCCTTCCTTTCTTTCCTCCCTTCCTTTCCTTTTTCTCTCTTTCTTCCTTCCTTCCTCTTTCTTCCTTTTCTCTTCCTTCCCTTTCCTTTTCCCTTCTTTCCTTCCTTTTCTCCCTTCTTCCTTCCTTCCTTCCTCTCCTTCCTTCCTTCCTAGGTTGTCTCTTTCCTTCCTCCCTCCTTCCTTCCTTTCCTCCCTTCCTTGTTTCTCCCTTCTTTCCTTCCTTCCTTCCTCCCCTCTTCCTTCCTCCCTTCCTGTCCTTGTCACATCCTCTCCCTTTCCCTTCTTTTCCTTCCTTGTTTCCCTCCTTTCTTCCTCCTTACTTTCTTTTTCCTTCTTTCCCTCTCCCTCCTTTCCTTTTTTCTCCCTTCTTTCCTTCCTTCCTTCCTTTCTAGTTTGTCTCCAAGCTTCCTCCCTCCCTTTGCGCTCTTTACTTCCTTCCTTCCCTCCCTCCCTCATCCTGCTTCCTTTTCCCCTTCCCTTCCTCCTTGAGCCTGACTTCCGAGGAGACCCAGGCGGGGCCTGGCGAGGGAAACCAGAGACCGAAACCAAACCCACTCGGCCCTGGAGCCCAGCCTGACCCAGAGAGAAGAAGGGGGAAAAAGAACCGAAACTGGGCTGGAGCCAAGCCACTCGGGTGGCATCCTGTGCCCACTGGGACCTTGCAGAACTACAACTCCCACCGCACTGAGCCATGACACTCCCAAGTGGGATCAGTGTAAATGCACCCAGGAGTCCACCCGACCTCCCTGACACGTGTCCTCCCGTCCACACGTTCCCACTCACCATCAACACGTGTCCAGGTCCTCAAGCCTTGGAGCCTTCCCATGGCCCAGGGGGGAAAAAACTGGGTCTCCCTTTGGATCCAATTAGGGAACCCGATTCTTGCTAGTGAGTGATTCACTTCGCTTTGGGTTCACACGAGACGGATCCGGTGGAAATTCTGTCTCAGTTATTGACAGATAGATAGATAGACCCGAGTTTTGCTTTTAAAAAATGCACCCAGTTGCAAAAAAAAAAAGAGGAAATTGCAAAGGATGCAAAAAAGGGGAGCAGGAGATATATAAATATATGGAATTCCTAAAAAATCCTAGTCATAAAACACAGATTCAAACCAAAATCGGGGTCTTACCCAAGTCTCTCCATATCTTTCAATGTTGCAAAGGGAAGACAAGCAAAAAACCCACCAAAAATTGCAAATAATTCTTTGCAAAAATCTCTCTCTTGCAAGGAATGCAACTTAACCGGGGATCCAACCTAGGACCCTTGAGAAATGCGCCAAGGCCAGCCTAGGAAACATGTCTGCTGCTCCAGTCTTCTTTGCAAAGGGGGGGAAGGGAAGGGAGGGGAGAGGAGCCTCTTTTGCCCTGGAAGTGAAAACAAAGCGAAGGCAAGAGAGGCAGAGAGAAAGTGAAAACTGACCCGGAAGGAGTCCCCGCCTTGGCTGGGCCAGGCGTTTGGCATTTCCTGCAGAAAGGGAACTGATGCAATGCACATTTGGGTGCACTCTTAGGAAGGGAGGGAGGGAGGAAAAGGAAAAAGGAAGGAAGGAAGGACTTTGCAAGGAAGGAAGGAAAAGAGGGAGGGGGGGCTGAAAGAAAAGGAAAAAGGGAAGGAAGGACTTGCAAGGAAGGAAGGAAGAAAGAGGGAGGGAGGGACTAAACTGGCTTTGCAAAAAAAGAAAGGAAGAGGGAGGGATTAAACTGCATTTGCAAAAATGATAGATAAATGGAGGGAGGGAGGGATAGGGACACTAAACTAGCTTTGCAAAGAAAGAAAGAGGGAAGGACTAAACTGGCTAAAGAAGGAAGACAGACTAAACTGATGATGGAAGGAGGGAGGGAGACACTAAACTGCTTTTGCAAAGAAAGAAGGAAAGAAAGAAGACATGAAACTGCCTTTGCAAAGGAAGGAAGAAAAGAGGGATGGGGACATGGAACTGCCTTTGCAGAGAAAGAAAGTAAAGAAGGAAGGAAGGAAGGAAGAGGGAGGGACTAAACTGGCTTTGCAAAAAAGAAAGGAAGAGGGAGGGACTAAACTGCATTTGCAAAAATGATAGATAAATGGATGGAAAGAGGGAGGGAGGGAGGGATAGGGACTAGCTTTGCAAAGACAGGAAAGGAAAGAAAGAGGGAAGGACTAAACTGGCTAAGGAAGGAAGACAGACTAAACTGATGATGGAAGGAGGGTGGGAGACACTAAACTGCTTTTGCAAAGAAAGAAAGAAGGGATGGAGACATGAGACTGCCTTTGCGAAGGAAGGAAGGAAGGGCTTTGCAAGGAAGGAAGGAAGAGGGAGGGACTAAACTGCATTTGCAAAAGAGATAGATAAAGGGAGGGAGGGATAGGGACTAGCTTTGCAAGGAAAGGAAAGAGGAAAGGACTAAACTGGCTAAGGGAGGAAGACAGACTAAACTGATGGTGGAAGGAGGGATGGAGACACTAAACTGCTTTTGCAAAGGAAGGATGGGGACATGAAACTGCCTTTGCAGAGAAAGGAAGGGATGGAGACATGAAACTGCCTTTGCAAAGGAAGGAAGGAAGGAAGAATAGAGAGGTGGAGACATGAAACTGCCTTTGTAAAGGAAGGAAGGAAGAAAGAAAAGAGGGATGGGGACAAGAAACTGCCTTTGCGAAGGAAGGAAGGAAGAGGGAGGGATTTAACTGGCTTTGCAAAAAAGAAGAGGGAAGGACTAAACTGCATTTGCAAAAATGATAGATAAATGGATGGAGGGAGGGATAGGGATTGGTTTGAAAAGACAGGAAAGGAAAGAAAGAGGGAAGGACTGAACTGGCTAAGGGAAGGAAGACAGACAGACAAAACTGATGGTGGAAGGAGGGATGGAGACACTAAACTGCTTTTGCAAAGGAAGGTTGGGGGCATGAAACTGTCTTTTGCAGAGAAAGAAAGGGATGGAGACATGAAACTGCCTTTGCGAAGGAAGGAAGGAAGAATAGAGGGATAGGGACATGAAACTGCCTCTGCAAAGGAAGGAAGGAAGAGGGGTGGAGACATTAAACTGCCTTTGTAATTCATCCATCCAACTGCCATAGGATGGATGGATAGATAGATAGAGAAAGAGAGAGAGAAAGAGGGTTGGAGACACTAAGCTGCCTTTGGAAAGGAAGGAAAGAGGGATGGAGACACTAAACTGCCTTTGGAAAGAAAGAAAGACACTAAACTACCTTTGGAAAGAAAGAAAGAGACACTAAACTGCCTTTGGAAAGGAAGGAAGGAAGAGGGATGGAGACACTAAACTGCCTTTGGAAGGAAGGAAGGAAAGAAAAAGGGATGGAGACACTAAACTGCCTTTGGAAAGGAAGGAAGGAAGAGGGATGGTGACACTAAACTGCCTTTGGAAAGAAAGAAAGACACTAAACTGCCTTTGGAAAGAAAGAGAGAGAAAGAGACACTAAACTGCCTTTGGAAGGAAGGAAGGAAAGAAAAAGGGATGGAGACACTAAACTGCCTTTGGAAAGGAAGGAAGGAAGAGGGATGGTGACACAAACTGCCTTTGGAAAGAGAGAGAGAGAAAGAGACACTAAACTGCCTTTGGAAGGAAGGAAGGAAGGAAGGAAGGAAGGAAGGAAGGAAGGAAGGAAGGAAGGAAGGAGGAAGGAAGGAAGAGGGATGGAGACACTAAACTGCCTTTGAAAAGAAAGAAAGACACTAAACTG